>JAEQBH010009178.1:0-161952 GCA_016808115.1 Tetrastigma voinierianum
GGGGATTATTTTTGGTGGTGGTATGGCTGACTCCCCATCTCCAAGTATAGATAACTCCCCTTGAAGATAAGGAGTGGAGAAGTATGACTTATTTTCAACAAAGGTAACATAAGTTGAAACATAAAGTTTCCTAGTGGGTAGATGATAACATTTATATCCCTTTTGAGTGGATGAGTTCCCACAAAAACGCACTTATGAGCTCTAGGATCTAATTTTCCCCGATTATGATTGTGAATATGGACAAAGGACGTGCACCCAAAAACTCGAGGAGTAGGGTTGAAGGAGGATTGAATGTTCGGATAAGTAAGAGACCAGGGTTTCTGAGTGGGGACTTTGCAACCCAAAACTCTAGGAATCTGTTTATGACATATCTTTGAAGTGAAATTGCATCCTCTCCCTAGTAAGTTTTGGTACATTTGTTAAACAATAAAGACTAAGTACCTCCAAGAAGATGACAGTTTTTCCTCTCCGCCACCCCATTTTGTTTGTGAGTGGTGATACAAGATGATTCATGTATGATTCCTTTCTTTTGAAACCACTGAGACAAAATTTGATTGAAAATCCACGAGCATTGTCGACAGATTTTGCGATTTTGTCACCAAATTGATTTTGAACCATTAATGCAAAAATAGGAAAATAATACATTAGATTTATTTTGAGCAAATAGATCGAAACTCTTGTACAATCATCGATAAATGTTACAAACCACTGGATCTGAGATATTTGGAATGGTGAATGGTCCCAAATAATCGCATGAATTAAGAAAGAAAGGAGAAGAAGATCTTTTATTACTAATGAGGGAAGGATACGAGTATGTTTGCATACTCACAAATGTCCCTTGATGAAAGGTTGAATATCTAGTCCCTTAAACAAGGTAGGAAACATTAATTTTAATGTGGAAAAAGGCACGTGACCTAGACACCTATGATGTAACCAAATGACATCTTTATTTGATGAAGAGAAAAAGGAAGTAGACAAAGTAGACTTAACCAGTTATGGCTGACTAGATGTACTCAAGAAGTAGAGTCCATTGTGCTCCTTGGCAAGGTAATCCTTCCTCCCAGACCTTAATTACTAGAGAAATTAACAAAGGAGCCTCGAATATAACACGACAACAGAATATTGGGTAAGTTTTTGTATTGAAAGCAAGATTAATTGATGGATAGTTGAGGGACATGAAGAACATTTTTAAGAACCAGATTTGAGGTAACCTAGACATCTCCTATACCAGCCATTGTGGTGGTAGTTCCTTCAATAACAACAATTTTCCTATTGCTTGGACAAGGTAAATAGGTTTTAAATTGATCTGGATTATGGGTCATATGGTTAGTAGCACTAGAATCAAGGATCCAAGCATTCCTAAACTCATTATAAAAGCATTTAATCCAAGAGAAATTAGAGTCTCACCTGAAAGGGTCAATGAACACATACCTAGAGTTGATGCTTGAGAACTGGAAGGTAGCTGAATATTCTGGAGTTAAGTTGGGTTGCGCACAACCTGTTCTCCTTCAACAGTTGAAGAGATGGAGTCCGACATGATTGATGTTGATGAGACAGCAGTAGACGATCAAGAAATAAAGGTAGTAGGGACCACAGAAAAAATCTGCAATGAAGGCTGAGGATTACACCAGCAATGAAGGCTGGAAAAGGAAGCGAAAAAGCTGGCACGAAGTAGCCTGCAAAATGACTGAAAAAATCTGGTACATCAATGGTACAGCAATGAAACTGCCTAGAAAATTTCCTAGAAATTCCTCAAAAACTAGTATAGCAATGGAGGCTACAGAGAAATCCCCATAAACCTTAGGGCTTGAAACTAGGAATGAAGGTTGAAAAATCTAATTTACCCAACAATAGAAAAAACTGGAAGTAGGAAAAAAACTGACACAAAGAAACCTGAATGGCTGAAAAAGGTTAGGTACGCTTAATGAAGGCTACACAGAAATTCCCAAAAATGAAGGCTGTACAACAATGAAGGTTGCATAGGAAGGTCCTGTAATGAAGGCGCTGGACAGAAGACTCTCAGAAAAGCTAGGCTTTGATACCATGAAGAAAACAGGGCAGATTGAAGAAAACAAAACTGGAGAACAAATTTTATTAATTGCTGAATGAATCCTGTACAACTTATATTACACACTATATATACACATTTTGTACACTGAAAAAGGAAGTTCCCATAACCAATTCCCTAAATTTTGGGATTTGATTATTCACTTCCCATAGCTAATTCTAGAATCAGATTATTGACCTTGATTATTTCCTAAAATATCTTATTTACATAATTTCCCACATGTCCTTGTGATTATATATCTGAGGTTATTCATCATGTGAACATTATTGAAGAAAAGCTAATAATCTCTGAATGCTATTTCAGGTGTTTCTTTAATACTGATCACCCTTGACCATAAGTAGCAATAGAGCCCACCACCTCAATAATGGTCTGTCATGTCCTGACTCCTGTGAAGGACTTTTTCCCTGTTTTGTTTGGCACTGCTTTTTCAAAAATCTTTGAATAGCTGACTGTTGGTAGGGGAGATGGTTAGGATCTCAATGTCCTCAAATTTGGAGAATTTTTTTGGACAAGGAGTAGGGAGTTTCTGCTAATTTTTTTGCATAATTTTTTCAGAAAAGGGATCATTCATTGTATCCATTTAGTGGATTTAAGTATAGGTTGCTTAGATAAGATGGTTAGAGGTTAGCATACTAATGCTATATTCATTTTGAATCTTCTTATATATATATATATAAGGTTCAAGGTTATTCGGAAGTGTGTGGAGCTTCAGAGTGGAAAGAACATGTGATAATTAATATAGAGTGATATCATTCTTTTCTTCCTCAAGGAAACAAGGGCTTCAAGAAGAACTAGGTTAGATTGCAAAACATACTACTTTATAGTTAGAATGTAAAGAGATGCAGAGGCTGGAAAAAATGCTGAGAAATTTTCTTTGGGGAGGTGGGGCTGTAGAAAAGAAACCTCATTTAGTTAAATGGGAAGTGGTGTGTACAGAGAAAAGGCAGGGTGGTCTTGGCTTGAGGAAACTAAATATAATGAACAAAGCCTTACTTGGTAAATGGATCTAAAGATTTTCCTCGAAGATGGATAGAAAATGGAAATGCTTGATTAGTTCAAAGTATGGGGAGGAGGACCTTGAATGGAGCTCTAGGGAGGCCTTGGGGCCTTTTGGGGTGGGATTTTTGAAGGTAATCCTAAAGGAATCAAGCTGGTTCAAAGAAAATTGGAAATTTAGAATTGGTAATGGCACTGGAATCAGAATTTGGCTAGAATCTTAGTGTGGCTCCTCAATTCTCAACATTTCCTAATCTTTTTTAAGTTGCTGTTAACAGATGTGAGATAGTGGCGGAGGTGTGGGACTGGGAGGTTGGGAATGGAAGTTGGAATCTTAAATTTGTGAGAGCCTTCTATGATTGTGAAATGGAAATGGTTGGGAACCTTTTGGATGTCTTGTAGAAAGAAAAGGTCACCTCTAAGTTGGATCTGGGTTGTAGGTGACAGATTCTCTGTGCTTGAAGCCTACAAAGTGCCTTCAACCGGGGACAACCTCTCCTTTTCCTACTAAGGGTGTTTGGGTTCTAAGTGTTCCAACTAAATCAACATTCTATGCTTGGGAAGCAGCTTAGAAGGATAAGGTCCTAACTCTACATAAGCTTCAAAGAAGGGGGTGGCATCTTGCAAATAGATGTTATCGTTGCGGCTGTGCAGAAGAATCGGTTCACCACATTCTTTTGCATTGTTCTGTGCTCTCTTTTCTTTGGGAGATCGTCCTTGCTTTGGTTAGTGCCCATTGGGCTTTCCCTAAGACATGAAGGAGGCTTTACTCAATTTTGAAGGGTTCTTTTGCGGGATGTTCACTTGTGTATTTTCTAGACTGTTTAGAAGTAGAGAAACCGTATAGCTTTTAAAGAAGGGACATTAGTTGTACAATGTTCGAAGAATTCTTTTGTCTATAACTTGTGGAGTTGGAACAAATTGTATTTAGGAAAAGAGGCCTCAACACTTATAGGTCTTTTAGAGTGGATGGCCTCTAATTGAGGGGTGATGAGGCTTTTTTTATCTTCTTTGGTTTCCTGTATACTTTGTAGCTTGTTGGTATCTTTATTTTTTTAATATACTCTTTTTATTTATAAAAAAAAGAAGTTTGAATGGAAGTTTCTTAATAGGTGCCTATCAAAAAATAAAGGCACAACTCAAGTACACAAGATGCATACAACGAGCATCCAAATGCAGAAAGGACATCCTTATCAGAAATAAGCCAAAAGATGCAGTATGAATTGGCCTTGTGATTTCTCTCTATTATATAGATTGTACAAAGGAAATCTATACATGGAAAAGACTACAAACCTGCTAAAATTATCCCTATACAATCTGTCAAATATTAAGGTAATTACAATCAACATAAATCAAGGAAATGAATATGGAAACAAATGGAAATGAATATGGACAGCAAAGCTGTCTGGGAATAAATATGGACAACAAAGCTGTCCAGGAAGGCAGGAATAAATATGGACAGCAAAGCTGTCCATTGACAATCTTGATGTCTAGACAAAATCAAGAGAACAAAATGGAACTTGCAATCTCGGCCAACATTAAAATTTAAACCAAGAGAATGAAGAATGAACAAATGAAATTTATCAACAGAAAATCCTAGCTTGTTCTTTGTAAGAAATCTTTTGTTAATTACTCTCTAAATGGCCCACATCTCACTCTAAAACCCCCATGCCAACCTAGCAAAAGTCCCTTCATCAGACTAGCTAGCTCTCTTGGATTACCAAACAGAGAAAAGCGCTAAATACCACAAGGTGAAGATCATCATTGAATATGATTTTCTGTGGATGCTTCCCAGAATATAGTCTTTTATCTTTAAAAAGAAAAGAAAAGAAAAGGTAAGCACCCATAAAATAACAAACAAAGAAAAACACCAAATGCAAGAGAGTGTAGATCAGGCAGCAACAGTCTACAATGAATAAAAATATGATTTTCTGACTCGTCCTACTTACAAAGTGTGAAAGGATAGAAGAAAATAATACTTTTCTTTATTGAATGAGTGAGTGAGTTTAAAGTGATACAATCTCTACATATATATATATAGGAGAGGATACAATAAAAAAGGAAGCAAGGAAGGAAAAACGTACAAGGAATAAAATACAAACATGGAAGAAACTATGAAAGGAAGGTCCATTGGACATTCCTTCTATGTTACTCAATACTCCCCCTCAAGCTGGAGCATATAGGTCAAGCATGTTACATGTGTACTTAATCGGAGAAGGTCCACCAGAGAAGGCCCAACGGAGAAGGCCCAAAGGAGAAGGTCTGACGGAGAAGATGGTTCTTGGAAAGGAGTGCTCGTTCTAGAACCCAATGTGACTACGTCTGTGTGAAAGGATGAAGAAAGAATGCTTCTTTGTGAATGAGGTAAAGTGAGTTTAAAGTGATACAATCTCTACGTGTATTTATACAGGAGAGAATACAATAAAAAAGGAAGCAAGATAGGATATGCAAGGAAGGAAAAACATACTAGGATAAAATACAAACATGGAAGAAACTATAAAAGCAAGATCCATTGGACATTCCTTCTATGTTACTCAACACAAAGGAAGAACCAAATGGCTAACACGAGTACCATTTTTTTAAGTTGATTCTTGTTTGGAGTCGATTGGTGAATTTGCGGCATCAATGGTCTCATATAAGTAGACCAAATTCTTGCGCCATGCATGTAGCTTTTGCATTCATTTTTCCAATCATATTGTGCATCACTTCATAGGACATGCATGTTCCTTATTTTCTATGAATCTTGACACACTATGTTTTGTCCAACTTGTTATAAGAATATGTGATTTGGTTTTGATGCATGGCTAACTTAAGGTAGTTTATCATATGAATTAAGTAATAAAAGTGTAGTGTTGAAAGTTGTAACCTCTTAATCTGAAGAAGTGATTAGATATACTGGTACCATCTTTAGGGACTAGTTGGGTCTTTCCTCACTCGGTCCTTCACACTCTTTTAGCTTGGCAAGGAGCCGCCGTGGGTAAAAAACGCAAAAAAATCTGGTTAGTTGCACCTTTGTGTTTGTTTTGGACTCTCTGGCGGGCTAGAAATAGGTTGGTGTTCGAGAATGGGGGCACCTCGGCCAAAAAATCAAAGGCGCTTTGTTTCCAATTTGTGGGCTTGGGCTAACCTGTATAGGCTTGATAAAACGGATTCTATTGTGGACTTCCTAACTTGGTTGGGAGTAGGTACTAGGTAGGTTTTTGGTTTTTTGTTTCTGTTTGATTGGCTCCTTTTGTCACGACTGTGTACTCTGGGAACTTTCCTTTATCTATTATACACATTTTTCTTGATAAAAAAAATATCTTGGTACCATCCCGAAACATAAGTGCTAACTTTAACTCAACCATTTGATAAATCAAAAAATTGAAGTTTGAAAATTGTGTTTATATAGTTTTGTCTTAACACCCTTATTATAACAATTTTTTCCTTTAGAGTTTGATGTTTGATACTTTAATTTCCTTTAGAGGATCATTTTATGCGAGATAAATGCGCGTATTCAATTAAACTGTTGAGAATCATAGAATATTCTTTAGATATTCTTTGGTTTATCTCCTACCTTTTGTGTACATTAACCTCCTTCCTTTTACACTTTATTTTGTTTCATTTTTATTCCATTCTTTTGTATATATATAGGTGTATCTATACTATGTAATATACACATCCATTCAATAAAGAAAAACATTCTTTCTTCTCTCATTTCACATGGTATCAAAATCTTGGGTTAAGTAATTGTCGTGTTCTCTTTTCCGACAGCTTTCTTCTCCAACGGATCTTTCTTCTCTGTCGGACCTTCCTTCTCCGTCGAACCTTCCTTCTCCTACGGACCTTCCTTCTCCTTCAGACCTTCCTTCTCTGTCGAACCTTCCTTCTTCGGTGGACCTAACTTTCCTTCTCCGACAGACCTTCCTTCTCCAACGGATCTTCCTTCTTCATGAAAGGCCTTTGCTTTTCAGTCGGACCTTCCTTCTCGATGGACTTTCCTTCTCGCGGACCTTCCTTCTCAAGCGAGCTTGTCCTTCTTGATGGACCTTCTTGGCGACCCTTTTTATGTCACATTGTCGTGACATCGGATAGGATTAAGTAAATCTTTATATGACTTAGTGCATATGACCTATATCTTCCAGCTTAAGAGATGTTGAGAAATCGTAGAATATTATCTAGATATTTGGTTTATCTCTTACCTTTTGTGTACATTATCCTCCTTCGCTTTTATCTTTATTTTGTTTATTTTGTTGAATTCTTTTGTATATATATCGGTGTCTCTACATTTGCCTTAATATCCACATTCATTCAATAAAGAAAATCATTCTTTCTTATATCCCCTTCACATGGTATCAATATTCATAGATGTGCTGGTTTATCTCTCTACATTTTGTTTACATTATTCTCCCTTCCTTTACACACTTTATTTTGTTTCCTTTTTGTTCCATTCTTTTGTATATATACATGTGTCTCTATATGTATACACATCCATTCAATAAAGAAAAACATTCTTTTCTTCTCTCATTTCACACAAACAATTCTTTCTTTGGCATGAATTTTGTATATTATCTTTTATACTATTGAAACTAGACAAGATCTACTTCGATTTCTTTGTCAGTGAATTCATTGGAATTTAACAGAGTGATTATTAAATTAGTTTGAAGGGTTAAAAATGGAATATGAAAAAAATAAAATTCATTGAGCCACTTGGCATTTGTAGAGTGTTTGTTAAGGTTCTTATTACTACCATTGAGGCGCTTAAATAGTAAAGGGTTTGGAAGGGTTTGTGGGAGATTCTAGGTTCAAGTCCCAATGGGGACAAAAATTTACCTATTAAAAAAATCCTAAGTCAACGGATTAAACAGTTTTTGATAGATTTCAGCATAACTCACTACTTCTGCATCAAACAAGCTGGATTCAAGGAACCTACTTACTTTTCCTCTTTTCTGCACTTCATATTTTATTAAACAAACCCAAGTCAATTCCTTATTGGTTGGGGTAGAGTTTTCAAATCCTGGTCAAGTATCATATGTCCTATGTCTGCAAGTTCATTATTTGGTTTCTTACTTGATTGTATTTGATGTGATGCCCTAAATTGATAACTCGGGATGCCACAATTTCTGACAGGTATTCACAGCAGAATATTCCCTAATATGCAAAATTTCTGAGTACAAAAAACCATATCTAAGCCTCATGGATGGCATTACAATGGGCTTTGGAATCGGACTGTCTGGCCATGGTCGTTACCGGATTGTGACAGAGGTATAATTTCCATATATGGGCATAAATATGTTTTTGAACATAAATTGGAATGGCATTCTAATTTCTGATGTTTACTTGTATTAATTTGTTTCAGAGAACCCTTCTTGCCATGCCAGAAAATGGAATTGGCTTGTTTCCAGATGTTGGATTTGCTTACATAGTAAAGTCAGGAGAAGGATCGGATTGGTATGCTTTTGCTGTTTAAGAGTTTGGATGTTTTAAGGATGAATCTTTTATCTAGTTTTCTCATCAAGTTTTTTGTATCTGCTATCTACTATAGCTCCGCTATGAATTCAGTTTCATTTGAACTTGTTATCATTAGTCACTGGGTCTAAAACCCATTATAATTGAAGCGCTTGAAAGACAGGGCAGAGTAATGGATATTCTCGTTATCCTTGGGTCATTAAGCTTATTCAACTGATATTGAAATCCATTTGATATGTGAGTTTATAGACTCATTTTCATTGACCTCCATTAACTTTTGCAGTAATCGAGTAGGCTAAACATAGTTACTAGAACTGTCAGATAGATTTCCCTTTTGGAACAGCACACCTATTTTCATTTTTATCCAACTTCGTACAAAGGGGGATATGAGGATTTGGCAATTTGGAGATGAGGAGGACACTCTTTGGAAGCTAGTTATTAGTAGCAAATATTGGATCGGAGAAGGGAGATGGAATTCCTTAGTAGTTAGGGATGCTTTTAGAGGGGGATTGTTAAAGGAGATTAGGAAAGAAATAGATTAGTGTTTGAAAATGAAGAATTCACTCTTAACAGGCTGCAAAGAGCCTTTGCATCTTCTTTTTGTTCTTGGGTTAGTTTGGTTGTAAATTCTGATTCTTTTGTTGTTAACAAGCTGGTGCCTTTGGCTAGTTTGTAGCTATGGAGGCTAGTAAGATTTTTTGTTGTTTTTTTTTTTTTGTAAAGGCCTTTTAACCATAATATACTCCATTTATACATTCCTGTAGGATAGAATTGGATTCTGGGTGAGGGAATGGCAGAGAAAAGTGATTTTTTTTTGATGAATAATCAGAGCAGATATATTAATGCCTTGGTTGGGTCAATAATTTCTTTGGGTGAATCATTTCATTCCTTTATGCCTTGGTTGATTCCAAATAGGTGTGGGTGGTAGAGGTTTGAGATTCTTTTTTTGATTGGTTAAACAAACAAAATATATTAAAAACAAAAAGAAGTACAACCAAAGGCTACCAAGAAGTATACTGGGAGTATACTAAGAAGGAGCCAACAAAAGACAATAATATAAAATCAATCAAAAACCAAAGAACCACCCACCAGCCTCCAAAACAATCATCTACAATCCAATCAAGTCAAAAATCCATTAAAAATTGCTCCTATCAACACTTGTACACATTGAACAAAGACCATAAATTACTCATAAAGGTGTTTTTTAGGGTGGTTGCTATTTGCTCCTCTACCTTTTCTGTTCTCTTTTCTTTGTATACATCCTGTATACTATGGGGCTTGGCCTTGTTTTGTCAATATATTGTTCAGCTTATCAAACAATAAGAAAAAAACTAATAAAGGTAGTCTTCATCCTATGAACAGAAAATCGTCCACTATTCAAAGCCACCATGTTCCTCTCACGCCAAATCATCCAAAAAAGACAAAGTGGGGCTACCTCCTAGACTTTTTACTTCTAGGTAGAGAAGGAGGGTGGAATCCTTGTTTTTTTAGATTGTTTAATGATTGAGGAGGTGGACTTGGTGGAATGGTCCTGTGTGAAAATTTAGGGGATGAAGGTGGTTTCAGATGTAGAGGATAGGGTGGTGTGGGAACAAACTAAGAATGGGAAGTAGTTTACGGTGCTTTAGAAACTAGGAGTACAGTCTCGTTCCCTTGCAACATAATTTGGAGTTATTCGGTGCCTTCCAAAGTGGTATTCTTTACTTGGGAAGCCTCATGAAATACAGACAACTTTAGACCAAGTAAAGAGGAGGGGATGGGCTCTGGCTAATAGGCCTTTCCTTTTCCATGAAAAGGAATAGTCAATTGATCACATTATCATTCATTGCCCTAGGGTACTGTGGGAGTTAGTTTTCTCCCATTTTGGAATGGAGGTGGGTCCTTACTTTGATCGTGAGAGAGACCTTGGTTGGAATGGACCAAGGGTAGGCAAAAAGCAACTTAAGGTGCGAAAGTGGCTCTATTATGCATCTTGTGGACGATTTAGAAGAAAAGAAATAGCATATTTTTGAAAATGGTGTTCTTTCTATTCAGAAATTGAAAAATCTTTTGTTTGTAGTTTATGGGTCTCAGGTCAAGCTGCTTATAGATACAGATGCTCTTTCCTTATTCAATTTTTTGAATTAGGTGGAGTCCAAGATAAGGGCGGTGGTGCTACGGCTATTTCCTTTTGTTTTGCCTGGATGCCTGCTGTATACCTCTTGTATGCTTTTGCTTGTCTTATGGCCACTATTTTTATTAATATATCCTGTTCCTATGTTTATTTATCCAAAAAATAAAGTCAATACCATGTGGTCTTTCTGTGTTTACTTCATGCTTTAACAAATTTGAGTTTTTTCAGGTGCTTATCTTGGAATGACTGGGAAAGGATTTCTACACAACAGATGCATGTTTGTCGACTGGAGACACTATGTGCCATCTGGGGCAAGTTCACTGAAAGAGGCCCTTCTGGTGACCAGCTTGTATGTCTTAATCAACTTTTATGCATGATAACAACTTTGCTCTGCTTTAGTGCCTTGTGCATGACTGTATGCTTTCATCTACATGCATTATTTACAAAAGCTACACCATGAACCATTATTTATGAAAGGAACTTCCCCCTTTATTGGCATCATTATTTGAATATATCAATCCAGCTTGGTAAAAAGGGGAAATATTCATTTCACTGTTATTGATCAAGTCTTTTAATTACTTGATGTCTTTCACTATTAAACATAAAACTTTTACAACGAATTATGAAACCAAGGTATTCAGTTTGGCTATAGTATACCATGCAGCAAGCTACACCATGAACCATTATTTATGAAAGGAACTTCGCCCTTTATTGGCATCATTATTTGAATAATATCAATCCAGCTTGGTAAAAGGGGAAATATTCATTTCATTTTTATTGGTTAAGTCTTTTAATTACTTGATGTCTTTGCATGGTAATCATAAAGCTTTTACAACCAATACATGAAACCAAGGTGTTCAGTTTTGGCTATGCATTATACCATGTAGTCTGAGATGTACTCTCCATTCAAGTATCTGTTTATCATTTGTCTATTTTCTTACTTGAAAATCATCATCAATTGTCTATACAGTTCGGAGGATCCTCATAAGGACATCGGAGAGCTGTTGGTGAAATACAGCATGGACCCTGAGTCCGAGGCCCAGTTAAAATTGCTTATGCCGCAAATTGCTTCAACCTTCAGTCCAGATAAGTCAGTTAATGAGATAATAGAAGAGCTAAAGAAGCATCGGCTTAGCACTGATTCCATAGGTAAGATACTTTACACCATTCCATTTATGGTAGATCAGCTCAGTGCTCTGGATATCTTCTTTGCACTCAAGAGAGTAATGTTAGCAGCTATTTCTTGCTTTAGCTCATCTCTTCCATCATTCCTTATTCTCATTGTCTCGATGAACAGTGTCAGAATGGGCTAAGGAGGCCCTTTTAGGTCTTGCAAAGGGGGCTCCTTTTTCTCTTTGTTTAACACAACAGCATTTCTCCAGAGTTGCCTCAGCACATGGAAAAAATGACAGCCACTTGTGCAGTGTGAGTTGCTTTTTCCTAAGGAAAAGGGAAATTTTGTTTTGCTAATTCTCCAGAAGCCACAAATTTTATTAAGTAACAGGTATTTTCCTGCAATGTGTCCAGTTAAGTGGCGTGATGAAAACTGAATATCGCATTGCTTTAAGGTCTTCTCTTCGGGATGATTTTGCTGAAGGTGTCCGGGCAGTCTTGGTAGACAAGGATCAGGTTTGTCTCATCATATTAGGAAGCCTTTATATATTCGAAGCGTATGAACTGGTGAAATTTCGTCTTATCAATGTGCTTGCTTTCTTGTGGATAATTTTTTTGCAATGCTATATCATCCTATGTATACCATCACCTCCTAATAGCTTTCCTTAAATATATTTTTTCACATAGAATATTAGCTGCTAAAGTTTCTTCTGAATGATTTATGCAAATTCCCATCTACTTGCTGGATCACCATCTCCCCCAGTTTCCTCTACAGATATCTTCATCTTGTTTCTGTTCATAAGTAACATAAACTCCTCCACAAGTGAATATTAGCCCTTGGAAGGTTTAAATCGGATGGAAAGTGGAGTTTGAACAGCCATCATTTCCAACAGGAAATTTATCATTCTGAGGATGATATCACATCATGTATTTCTTAGTGTGATCCATCAACCCATATGAACAGTTCAAAGTCATGAGACCATCAAAACTCTAGCCCATAACCCATTGTTGAGATATAAATTGGTTGATCGGGTGGCAGTCAGAGATCTAATATGCCTCAATGATTTGAGTTCAGAAAAGAAGAAATCTCCCTTCACACATCTAGTGATTTCATCACTCTTGCCACTCCAACCCCATCAAGCACAATAAAATCTAGAATAACCATCACATTCGGAGAAAGTTTTAAATACATAATTGTAACCCACCTTAACCTGAGACATTCATCCCGCAATATTTGAACCTAGAATTCCATCAACTGAAAAAACCAGAGATAAGACGGCATGAAAGCCATTTATCAAAGGTATTCCACAGAAGAATGAGACAGGAACAAATCGAGATAGAAATCTCATGAAGACAGATAAGTTGGGTTTAGGAAGAGACTCGAAAGGAAAACCCCAGGGAGTGCCCTTCAATGGATATTGTTGATATGGCGCAGCTATGACTCGACACGCTTCCATGGCGGTTGGTGGAAGGCGATCTTAAGGGCTGCGCTTAAGAAGAAGGAGAAAAACACAACAAAATGATAGCAAAGACGAATCAAAACCCTAGATGGATGGCACTACGGAGGGAGAAGGGAATCAAAACCCTAGAACGATTGCCTTAATGTCGAACGAAGGAGGAGGTTATATAGGGCAGGGCAACTTGTTTTAGTAAATGACAGTATTGCCCTTACATGCTTTATTCAATGACGCTTCTGTCAAATTCACGAGACCACCAAAACTCTAGCCCGTTGTTGAGATTTTTTGTAATGTGAGCCCGAGTATTGGAAGCTTACAAGTTACAAGTTACAAGTTACATCCTATCAAATCCAGCCTTTTGAGTGATTTTCATTTTACTTACTTTAGAACTTGCTATAGCTGAATAAATTTTCTTATTCATTTCCATCTTCATGTCTCTAGAAGCCAAAGTGAACCCTTCAAGCGTGGAGGGAAGTGGATCACAAATGAAGTGGAGCTCTTGCGAACCATTAAACCAGGGAACGGAGGAATTGAGCGTTTGAGTTTGGTTGTATTGGTCGTTCTCTCGGGCCTTCTTTCAATATCACAGACGTTATTAGCACCATTGAAATGTTATAGGTATTAATAGGCCTGTAGAAAAATAAACTAATAGGTATGCTCCATTACATTGTGTGGCTACTTTTCAAAATTGTTTTGGTTTTTTCTCAAGCATGTGGAACAACCTAGCTAAAAATAAAAGAAAAATAAACCTAAAGAAATGTAATAAGCTGTTTATTTCTGTTTTCTGTTACTCCCTTTTCTCCATTTTTTCAGCATTTTTTTGGATTTGATTGAATCCATGGAACATATTATCAAACTTTATTGTCCATATAAATCGGTAGGAGTTTTTGTATCGCGTGGCAATTATCTGTCCTTGCTAAAGGCATTGAATCCTCAGCAACCATTAGTAAGGGTGTAAGAATTTTATTTATTTTTTTATGACTAGATTGATAATAAGATTTAATAAATAAATAAAAGGGTTATCATTATTGACTTGGTTGGATCACTTGATGGAATTGGTGAAAAATTTAAATTTTAAACTAAGGTCCTTTTCTTGTCCATGAGTTTTTCTTTGAATAAATTTTACCATACGCATCGATGGTCGAATTGAAGAAAGGTAAAGGGATATAAACAAATAAGGTTTGATTTGAACACTAGTCATTATGGATTCAAGTTAGTAACTATGAACTCTTCATATGCTTATGATGTGAATATCATAAAATCAAGATTCTATGTTATGTGTTAAACTTGATGGAATTTTTATAGTACCCTATAATATTATTTTTATGAACTAACATGTGATATGATAGCTTTCTGGTTTAGAGATTCATGATTTTCCTTGAATGAATTTATTATTAGAGATTTTATATATTGTTATATATATTTTTGCTTAACCTTCGTATAGTCTAAGAATCAAAATCACAGCTCTTTTTGTTTGCCAAGTAAGCTAAGAAGAGGACAAGAGATAAAAGTATCAAATCTCTCCAGCTTTTCTATCGATGTCTCAATATAAAAGAAAAAAAATTAATAATCCAAAGAAACCAAGATAAATTCAAAGAGAAATAGGCAAAGAATGGAAGAAAATCCAAATGCCAACTAAATTGGATTTTAATGCGTGAAATGAATAAGTAGAAATACCTTAAGTGGAGCCCATCTTTCTTGTGGGCTGTACCAAATTAGGTTAAATTTTGGATGCTATTCAGTATATTCCGAAACATCAAAATGGCCACCCTGAATTGCTGGGATCCTCTAGATGATGGTTTGTATATAATTATCTCAATAATAAATTTTCAGTTGATATGCTTATTTATATATTTTTTAAGTTTAAAAGGAAGGATGTATTCATGGAGCCTTTCCAGTATTGGAAATCTAAGTGGGTTGTACGGATATGCCTTGAACTGATAATTTTTTTTTCAATTTATATAAATAAATGGTAACATTAATGGACTGAGTGTCTTTTTTAGCGTATCCTGTATGTTTTCCTTTCTTTTCTTTCTTTTTAATTTATTATCCATGGTGATATTATCCTTTGATTTTGAATCATTAGTGGTGATATTATTATTATTATCCTTTGCTTCCTACATTCGTGTGTGTGTTCATCAAGAATTTATGTTCACCCTGGATATTCAAATCAGGAAGGTTTTGCTCAGGTCACCAAAATAACCAATCTTAATATTTTGAATATCATAATTATTTATATTATACAATTAAATCACTTATGAATTATTTATTAGGACAGCTCAAAGTTATTGGAACCATGAAGTTTTATATATATCCAATTGTATAATATTATAATTGATTACATAACATGAAATGCTTATAAATGAAATGATGTAATGTCATAGAATTTCATTGAATTAATGAATTAAAGATCATTTATCAAAGGTCTTGTTATAAATAACTATTTATATGAATTATACATTATGGATAATATTGTCAATATGATGCGTAATGAAATATTTATGAGATTTTGAGATATTATCCATATAAATCTAAATTGAACTTTTTTATTATGAGAGATTTCAAGTTCACATTAAAGCAACACATTTGATATGTCCATGATTTGTCATATTATATAAACTTTTTATATTTGTTATATTTATGAAGTTTCATTAAGTTTCTTTTATACTTAAATATTCTATGATGGTTGTAATAATATTATGATTTTCTAATAAAATTGTTTGTTTAATTTATTGATTCATCACAACATAATGTTTCTATGATAATTATATTATGGTATGCTAGTCATCATAATGACTATATTAAAGGGTTTGATAATTGTCTTTAATGCTGTAAATATTTTACTACAATACTTTGAAATTCATATAATGTGAAGTTCGTTAATCACCAAAGTGGCTAAACTTGAATGTTCCATGAATTACAAATTAAAGAATATGTAAAATATTGTTCATTACAATATTTTGAAACTCATATAATGTAAAGTTCGTTAATCACCAAAGTGACCGAACTCGAATGTTCTATAAATTTCAAATTGAGAAATATGTAAAATAATCTTATTTTCAATAATTTGAAATTCATATAATGTATATTGAGCACACCAAAGCGGTTAAACTTTAATGTTTTATGAATTTCAAATTAAGGAATATACTTATGAATAATGAACATGATGGGATAGATCTTATAGTTTTGTTAGACTATATTTGTACATCCAAAGATTAAAGTGTAGTTCTAACATGAACTATGAAGAATATCCATTAAAAAAATATGTACTAAAAGCATCATAAATGTTATTATATATTACAATATTTACCCAAATGAGAATTGTAATATTTGTATCGTTTTGAAATTATTTATGTTTGAAATACCTTAATGATATATAACACTTAATTTAAAGTTGAAATTCTTATGATTTATGTTTTACTTCTATATGACTACAATCACAATTATAAATCAAACTGTTATAATTTACACATAATGATGTTTCAAAGCAAGCATGAGTTAGTTATAGTCACTAAATTTTTATCCACTTGATACTTATGCTATATCAGTATAATTGCGATATAATTTAATATTGTTACTTATTTTCTTAATATGCAAGTATATGTTATTAGAGAGTATAGATTTACATCTCAAACTGAAACATCATCAGTGATAGTTAAAACCAAGGAACAAAAAATTGTTAATATTAACCGATATATCGTCGATATATCGAATATCTGGCTTTCATCATCACGATATCATGAAATCCATAGCTCCGCTGGTCTAAAACTCCAGATAATATTGGGAAAATCGCCGATATTTCGCCAAAATATCAAAAGTGTACCTCACGCTGCAAGGTGCAATATTCAATTTTTCAGAAAATATCGGTAAAATATCATAAATATCGGAGATATATCGCCGATATTTTCAAAATATCGGTCGTGCCTTTGACTTCTTAACTTGAAGAATTTGACTCAAACCGCTTTTCTACGGATCAAAAGGTCCGCATTTAATCCTTTTTAAAAGCATCCAAAGGCTATATTTTGGATCCAATGGTTGATTTTAAATTTGAAGCGTGATCTAACAGTTTAGATTGATTTCCAACGTATATATGATGATCCAACGGTCATATTTGAACTAAAATCAAATCCAACGGTTATACGTAAATCACAATGGTTTTTTGACAATCCAATGACTATTTTGGATTCCAAAATTTATAAATACTCCTCAAAATGCTACAATTTCTTTACAACTATTCATCCACATCCAAGCTCCATTTGACTCTCAAATTATTTTTTCGTGATTTATTTCAATATTTCCTAAAGATCTTGGTTTTGAATATTGTCTTCAACAGATAAAAGTATCCTTCATCAAATAATATAATAGTCACACTTGCCATTTTTTGCTTTAAAAGACTATTGTAATGTAATTTCGATAAATTATAAGAATATCGTTTCAACAAGTGGCTATTTGCTTATTTATGTATTTTTTATGGTTTAACAAAGTATTTCCATGAATTTAAAGTATTTGTTCTCAATATCAGTTCTTCAAAGATAGATCCTTCATCAAATAATATAATAGAGCTCACATTCGGCCTTCATTTTGGTTTTAAAGACTATCAGAATGTAATTTCTTGATAAATTATACGAATATCGCTCTTCTAATAAGTGTATATTTGCTTATTTATTTATAGTTTAACAAAGTATTTCCATGAATTTCAAAGTATTTTTGTTAATTTTTGCTTTACCTATATTTTTTTCAAAATATCCACCGATATTTTATGATATATCCGTAAAATCCAAGTACCAATATATCCATGATTACCGATATTTTGATCCTTGGTTAAAACTTATAATATGTGGTTCATTAAAAATGTAAGTTGGGTACTGGCAGGTGGCTACTCATTTGAAGAGTTTTGCCAAGAGGGCCAGATTGAACAAGGGCCACGCCAAGCCGGCCGGTAATCTAAGGCAGCTGAGGATGACTACTCTTGTTTCGAGCGAGCCGAGCTGCGAAATCAAAAAAAAAAAAAAAAAAAAAAAAGTGCATGACTCCGAGGAGGCCGTGAAGCTTAAGTCCGGACCGAGGCATACTACGCCGATGCCGAAAGGCCGAGAATAGGAAGAAAAAGGCTCCTGATAGCCTAAAAGTAGCCGAGGTCGAGGCCGGGAGTCAGGCGGACTGCCAGTGTGTCGCCTAAGATGACCTGCTTGAGGCCGTGGATCTGGCCGTAGGCTGCCCAGACCGGCGCTTCGTAGTCAGGATGAGCCGCACCGTCCCGCAACGAGTCAAGGGCAATCCAGGAAGAACCGCGTGGTTGCCGCATGAAGCACGGCCAGCAACGCCGACGAGTCACCGCTGCTTTCCGAGGCTGCAAGCCTCAAGAACGCCCGACCGAGGAGTGCCATGGGTTAGCGGCGACCTTCGTAGGCAAGAAACCTCGTTGTTCAAAGGTACAGGCTATACGAAGCCTGAGGATGAGGCCCTCGCACTCACGGGCTTAGATGGCTTGCCTTTCAAAGGAAGGCTACACGCCTACCCGGCGCCGAGGCCTCGCGCCGAGGCCTTCCCGAGCCGCAAGGCTTCCACAACTGCCGCTAGGCTCGGGTGCCGAGGTCTTCCTCGGTCGTTAAGCTCGGGCAACCGAAGCCGCTAAGCCCCCGGGCGCCGGCGCTTCCCGCAGCCGTTAAGCTCAGAACCGAGTCGCCGCTCCCCGGGCAAGGCCTTCGAAATACAAGCTCGCAGAACCGAGTCACAAGTTCTGGGCGCCGAGGCCTTCCCGAGCCGTTAAGCCTCGCAGAACCGAAGGTCGGGCTCGGGCGCCGAGGTCTTCGAGTCGTTGCTTCCACAACCGAGCCGCTGGGCTTCCAGTGCACCGAGGCCTCTCAGCCGTTAAGCTCGCAACCGAGCCGCCGGGTTTCGCAAAGTGAGGCCTTCCTCGAGCCGCGCTGCTTTGCAACCGAGCTGCCGGGTTTTCGGGCGCCGAGGTCTTCCCGAGCCGCGCTCTCGCAACCGGTGCCACGCTTCGACGCCGAGGTCTTCCTCGAGCCGCAAGTCGCAACCGGAGTCGGGTTTCGGGGCTACATGGCTCGAAGAGCAACCGAAGCCACAACCGGGCCGAGGCTTCAGGCTATTTCGCTAAGCCGACCGGATTTCCAAGCAACCGCTGAGTTGAGCGCCGGAAGCCGCCAAAACTCGGGCCGTTGAGGCTTCATGGGTTGTCCCGCTCTCGAGCCGAATCGACTCGGCCGAACCACCCGGAAGTTAAGGGGCCGAGCTCGCCCAAACCGAGCCGCTGAGGGGCTCGGCTATTGAGTGCATGAGTGCAACCGTTTGAGTTCCGCCTTCTTGGAAAGATGCGGCGTCATTATCTTTGCTCATGGAGAGTGAAGCTTGTATGCGATTTTGAGCCGACCTTCATATAAATGGCGATATCCCGGCCCATGGAGTTCATACTTGACGCTTCTTCCTTTTGGGCGCAAGCGGAATGAGAAGCATGGCTTGAGTCGTCTCGCGAGGGTCCGCCTAGGGTTGGTTCGATTCCAGGTGGACTCTACTTTGTGGGAGTTGTGTTTTTCCCTAGTTTCCCCTTTATGGGAGTTATGTTATTCCCTAGCTTCGTGCTAGGGAATGTGTCTGGAGAGGGCGGTACACTTTTTGTATCACTTTCTCTATTTTCTCATCTTCTTTCTCTTTTCTTCTTTCTTCTCCTTCTCCTGGCACTTTTCGAGTCTCTTCCTCTGCCCCTGCTCTCTTCTCTCTTCCTTCCCTCTCCTTCTCTTTTCCATCTCTTTTTCCTTTCCTTCGCACTCTACTCTTCCTCTCTTTCCCTCTCTTTTCTCTCTCTTGGGCTTTTGTTTTGTTTTTTTTTTTTTTTTTTTTTTGCAGAGCTGCTTGTCTTGTTTATTCGAGATGTGAGGCCAACCTCTTGTTTGTAATCAAATTGCCACCTTCATTGGAATAAAGAGAGATTTTCTTTTTTAGTCATGAATTTGCATATTCTGATGTATGTAACTTTCTTGTACATTCCACATTGATTTGTTTGAGGCGTCGACAAAATGTCGATAAACACACAGTTCGTCATCCGAAAACTGATAATACTTTATTTAAGATTACAACCCAGTCTAGCGATAAAAGCGCTTAAGGTGCTCGACATTCTGAGCATGAGGTAGAAGAATTTTCCCTCCTCCGTGCGGTTAAGTAATGCAGTCGGCCGATGAATGCGATTGTGAGGGGCCTTCAGTTGAATTTTGATTTTCCATGTGTTGATTCCCTCATTTGGCGGGAGCTTTTAAGACTAGGTCGTCGGGCTTGTAACTCACAGGTTTTGACTTTTTTGAAGTGGCGTAGTAATGTGTGATCACTCTACAATAGTCTTCACATCGGCTTTGGGACACGCTCGCTTTTCATCCCCAGGAGGTCGAGGTTTTGGCGGAGGCTTTCTCCAGTTATCATTGCTGCGATTAGTCATGATGATTTTAATCCGATCTCGACAAGGGCTACCGCCTCGGTGCCGAAAGCCAGGGCGAATGGGGTTTCTAGTCAGCGACTTGCGGCGTAGTTACGGCCTTCTGCTAACACCTCGGGGAGGTATTCTACCCATTTGCCCATAAGATCCTCTAATTTGGTCTTTACTTATTACTAAAGTTACGATGGTGACCTCTGCTTGCCGTGAATTCTGGATGTGCTGGGGGATGGTATTAGTTTTGATCTCGAGCTCAAAATCACTGAACTTAAGATTTTTCGAATTGCTCCATTGTCGACACAGGCTCTTGGGATACAGCGCATATCGGGGATCGCAACAAAGTTGCGTATCATACGTTGCATGATAGTGGCGGAGTTGGATTCGGCCCATTGGTGGAAATAATCCCTTTGCTACGATGATGAACTTGCAGCGGCTCTTTCCGGTGGGCAAGGTCGATATATCCAGCTTCATTCTTTGGAAATGCGGGGCTTATGGCCAGAAGCGTCGATGGCTCGGATGGGAGGTGAGAGACTTTGGCGTGCTCCTGGCAAATTTTGCATTTCCTGACTAGGTCGGTCGTGTCTCTGAGCATTGTGGGCCAGTAGTATCCCTGCCTTAAAACTTTCCCTGTTAATGCCCGAGCTCCGATGTATGGTTGCGCGTAATAAACGTATACGCCCCTCGATGTGGTCGGCGTCCTTCCTGCGATACACTTGAGGGATAGGTGTGAAAAAACCTCGCACGTAAAGGCTTCCGGTGAACCGTGATGGAGCACGGCCGACCTCGTCCTAAGCTTAGAGGCCTCTTTCGGGTCGTTGGGTAGCCACCCTTCTATTAAGTAGTCCCGAATGGGGTCATTATTTCGGCTCCCCGACGTGGCGGGGAACTGCGTCGTTGAGATCTATGGAGGGCTCTGCGAGATGTTCGATAGGCGTCGGTCTACTGAGATCTTCTTGTGAGGCTGTGGCTAGTTTTGCCAGGGTATCTGCTCGGGAATTCTCTACTCTGGGTATGTGTCTGACTTGGACCAGCACGAACTTTTTCAATAAATCTCGTACCTTTTTGAGGTATAGGATCATTTTTTCACCTTTGGCCTCATAGGTGTCTTCTAGTGCATCTTTGCAACCTGGTGATTGAGCCTCAATGGTCAAACTCCATTGAATGGGCGAGGTTGAGTCCGCTATGGCGACCTCGTACTCGGCACATCGTTGTTGGAAGCTTGGAACGAATCGGATGCATACTCGATATCTATTCATGCAGGGAGGTCGGGGATTAGCTCGAGCCCCACTTCAGCGAGCATCGCGGCCAGTCTCTGAGCCAGTTCCAAATGGGAGGTCGGTGTCGTTTGAATATTCTCGGCTGGAGTTTAGGTGAATTCCATGGCGAAATCACGCTAAGACCTGCCCGCGCATTGGTTGGCTTATATGCGATCATCGAACTTCGCTCGACTCTATGGCCCACTTCATCGACCTTCCTAAGGTCTACAGTTTTGTCTGTGCCTTCCTCAGGTATTGTTGGGACTTGATGGTGTGGGCTTGAAAATAAGGCGGGCTTTCGGGTTGCGATTCTGTGTCGGGATTAGTTTCTCCATCTTTGGATACCTCTCTTCTGCTCCTTTGGGCTCGGCTCTGATAGTAGACGAGGATCTTTGTGCTTGATCTTTGTCTCACCACGATGGGGCTGGTCTTTGGTCAATCTGAAGCGCAGTGCAATTAGGAGTTCTCCTTTTGAGGGGCTTACTAGAATGGGGGGAGAGCTTAGATAAGTCTTCAATGGTGAGAACGCTTCTTCGCAATGTGTATCCCATGAAAAAGTTTTCTTTAGAACCTGGAAGAAGGGTTGACATTTATCATTGGCCTTGGATACGAACCGGCTTAATGCGGCTATTCTTCCAGTTAGACGTTGGACCTCCTTTATGTTTGATGGTGGCGTGTCGAGCACAACCTTTATCTTGTCTGGATTTGCCTCAATTCCTCGGTTGTTGACTATAAAACCTAAGAATTTTTTGGTTGAGACTCCAAAGGCGCATTTGGCTGGATTCAGCTTCATGTTGTATTCTCTCAAGATACAGAATGCTCGGACGGATGAGGTATATGGGCTGGTACGTGGTTGACTTACCCGACATATGTCTATGTACACCTCCATGGATGCTCCTATTTGCTTTTTGGAACATCTTGTTCACCAACCTGCAGTATGTAGCTCCTCGTTCTTTAGCCCAAGGCATCCTTTCGATTGCAATAAGTCCCTTGCCCTGTGACGAATGAGGTTTTTTCCTGGTCGTCGGGATCCCGTCTTGATCACGGTTGTAATGGGAGCGTCCATGAAACTAAGGAGTTCATGGCCGGCTGTGGCATCTACAATGAGATCGATCTGTGGCAGAGGAAAGCTATCTTTTAGGCATGCTCGGTTGACGTCAGTGAAGTCGATGCAAAGTAGCCACTTGTCGTTTGCTTTTTGGCCGGAGTGCGGCGTTGTGACCGATGCGGGTACTCCGCTACGATTGCCTATTTGAGAGGAGCTTGGCGACCTCCTCGTTGATTGCTTTTTGCCTTTTGAACCAAAGCTCCTTCTGCTTGAGTGGTTTGAAAGATGGGTGACATTTGAATGCGTATTGTAATGATAAAGCGGGATCAATTCCTCCCATATCCGCCTGCTTCCATGCGAAGACATCCTTGTTCTGTCTCAGAAATTGGGTAAGGAGACTTATGAGGTCGGTGCGAGCAGAGCGATGTAGCGGGTGTTCGGGGTTATCATCCAGCGGTCTGACTTGACTCTTAGGGCTCGGTCGGGTGTTGCGTCGGCGCATGTCGAGCTCGTCCAAGTATATGTTGTCGATTGCTTTTTGCTTCACGGATGCCTAGTAACACTCCCTGGCCACTGCTGGTCTCCTCGAACCATCCCTACTTCGCTTGTGGTAGGAAACTTGATCATCATATGGTAAGCGGAGGGAATGGCCTTTATTGTGTTGAGAGAGGGCCTGCCTAATAACATGTTATAAGCAAGATAGGGCATCTACTACGAGAAAGTGAGCACCAACTGTATTGAGCCCCGAAGGTGGCACTTTTCTCTCGGGAGGGAATCACCGCGGTGGAGTCTTGGTAGCTCGACTTTTCCTTGGTGCCATCTTATGAAGGCCGCGCGAATATGATGTCGGTTGAACTCCATTATCGACCCGGGACCCGATGGATCGTTTGTTAGCCTGACTGCCCTTATTACCAAAAAAGAGTTGTCATGGGATGTTGGCGTCCTTCCAGGAGTTTGAATCAGAAACGTTATGGGTTTGTGTTGGTCGCGAGTATTTGGACAAGCAGCTATTACCTCTCCCGACCTAATGCTATAAATGGGCCTTCCTAGCGAGAGAGTGGACTCCCCCTCCACGCAAATCCTCCCGAGTCACATGGTTCCTAAGGGCTGTTGGTGTTGAGTTGTTGTCTGCTTAGAGAGGTGGTGGTTATAACAGTTGATCCTCACCTTCAGATGCTACGAAGTGGTGGAGATATCCGCGCTGAATCAAATATTCAATTTCCTTCCTGAGTTGTAAGCAATCGTCCGTTCGATGCCCATGGTCCCTATGGAACTCACAATACTTGGTGCTATCTCTCTTGGTAGGGTCTGACCTCATCTGGGACGGCCATCTCAAGAACTGTTCGTGTTGTACCTTGCGCAAGACCTGCGACATTGCGACCGTCAAGGGGGTGAACCGCCAAGGTGAGTAATACTCCCGCAACTTCGGCTGAGGTGGACCTAGGCGGTCTCTAAGGTTTCCACGTCTTTTCGGGGACCGTTCTCTGTCTTTCTTTGGGGACCTCTTGTAAAACCCGTGAAAATTTTAAATTTAAAATTTTCAGATAAAAAATGGGCAAAACGGTGGTTTACCGGAATAGTCCAAAGAAAAGTTGAGATTTTTTCTAGATCTCGGATGGTGAAAGCGGATTTATGCGGATTGGAATCGTCTCGAATCCTAGCTACCCAGTCGAATTTTGCTGAATTCCGAGATAGTCGGAATTTCACGTATTAGGCAGGTGTCGGGCGACACATGGCGAGCCATGTGGATGACACATGGCAAACCATGTGGGTGACACATGGCAAGCCATGTGTCACAATGCATGGTAAAGGCATGCATGTGTGTGACACATGGCCTTTTGAAAGCCTATATAAAGGGGGTCTCAAAATCAGTTTGTGGGAGGGCGGCGAAGCAGTCGGAGTGGGAGCGGCAAGGAGGAGAAGGAGGAGGAAGGGAAAGAGGAAGGGGAGGAAAGGAGAAGAAAGGGAGGAAAGGAAAGGAGAAAGGGAGGAAAGGGAGGAAAAGGAAAGAAAGAAAGAGAAGAAGAAAGGGGAGGAAGAGAGGAAAAAGAAGGAAAAGGAAGGAGTGTTGCGCCGGTGAAAGCGGACCGGACGACAAAGAACTGGAGGCTGTATTCTGAAATTGGGTTTCCTCCTACCTTGGTTATTTTGCGCCTAGGGGGCCGTGTAAATGGCCTACGGGTTCGTCAGGATTTTCGGGAGGAAATTTGTATATTGTGTGGTTTGTTTGTGATTGTGTGATGGTCAAAGACCCCGAGTTTGTGAGGTTTGGATTTGTCAGAGGCCCCGGGCTGCTTGTGTTACGGGATGGCAAAATCCCAAGCGGGGGAATATTAGCAAGCGGTGTGCTAAATTTCGCACACCCTTGTGAATGGAATCACGTCAACGGACGGCCATAACTCCGTCCGAACTCAGGTCGGCGCGTTCTTGGAGCTCTCTGGAGCTCGTTGAGTCTAGAAATCAATAAAATAAAGTTCTCAGCCAAAATGTAGGCTTAACATTGGGCTGGGTCACGGACAGTTGAGGAATAGTACCATGTGTCACAATGCATGGCTTGCCATGTGTCACCACATGGTTTGCCATGTGTCATCCACATGGCTCGCCATGTGTCGCCCGACATGCGTTTCCTCGAAATACGTGAAATTTTGACTATCTCGGAATTCAACGAAATTCGAATGGGTAGCTAGATTTCATGAGACGATTCCAACGGTGCAATCCGTTTTGTCATCTGAGATCTAGAAAAATCCCAACTTTTCTCCAGACTATTTCGATAAATTACCATTTTGCCCCCTTTTTATCTGAAAATTTTAAATTTAAAATTTTCACGGGTTTTACACTCTGCCCTCCTTAAAAGAATTTCGTCCTGAAATTCACACACACATACACACAATCAAACACACATGCATATCGACAAGTCATTTAAAACATTAATGGTAGAAAGCGCTACCTTCACCGTCGAACAAGAAGGGATAGTTAGGCGCGCCGCGGTGTCCTCGGCGGCTCCATTAGCCGCGCCATAGAGCCACCGGTCTTTTGCCCTGACACCTTTACAAGCCTCACGCGGTCTTGCCCGCATGAGCACGTTCTCGGTACATCCGCTGATGCGCCTTTGGTCCCTCCACCGAGTCCCATCCATCAACAATGGCTCTCCCGATCCACTATATGAGTTCGATGCGGGTGTACTTAGGAGCATGGGACGTGAAACACCTCATGAGCGCTTTCGACAAACTCGTGACAGCATGCTTAGATCTGCTTGGCTAGTGCCCACCCTCTCGAGGTTCCTCGAAGGGTCAATGTACCTCGGTGGCGGCTTCCTTGTTTGAATCTAATCACTCATCTCTTAGGCATCACCTTGAAGACATGATCACCGCCTTGAACTCTAGGGTGTCGTCGTGCATCAACGTAACTCTTAAACACGAAGCGTGAGAGACGCTTTCGGATCATACCCACCTTTTCCGAGGTGTCTCTGATCAAATCTAGACCAATGATGGAGCTCTATCCCACCTCTGTCCAACATATTGGTGATCGACATGGCCTCCCATAGAGAGCCTCATAGGGCACCATCCCGGATACTCGCTGATAAGCTGTTGTGTAGGCGAGCCTCCAATAGCTGTGCATATGCATGTGTTTGAATGTGTATGTATCACAGAAAATTTCAGGACTAAATTATTTTAAGGGGAGAGTGTAAAACCCGCGAAAATTTTAAATTTAAAATTACCGAGATAAAGGGCAGCGATAGTTTCTTTGGAATGATGAATTTAGTTTTAAATCTCGGATGGCGAAAGCGGATTACCATAGTTGGAATCGTCTCACGAAATCTAGCTACCCAGTTGAATTTCGTTGAATTCCGAGATAGTCGAAATTTCACGTATTTCGAGAAAACGGGTGTCGGACGATACATGGCAAACCATGTGGGTGACACATGGCAAGCCATGTGTCATAATGCATGGCAAAGGCATGCATGTGTGTGACACATGGCATGCCATGTGTCACCATGCATGGCCTTTATGAAGGCTATATATATGGGTCTCAGGTCGGGTTTGGGGGGAGGCGAGTAGCTTCGGTCAGGTGGGAGGCGACGAGGAGGAGGAGGAAGGGAAAGGAAGGAGGGAGGAAAGGAGAAGAAAGGGGGAGGAAAGGAAGGAGAAAGGGAGGAAGGAGAGGGAGAAGGAAAGAAGAAAAGATAAGAGGAAGGGGAGGAAGAGGAAAAGAAAGAGGAGGAAGAGGAAGGAGTGTTCTTGCGAGTGAGAAGACCGGACGTGAAGAACCGGAGCTGCGCTGGGGTAGGTTTCCTCTGCTGCAGTTATTTACGCACAGGGTCGATGTATTGGCCTCACGGACATCCAGGTTTTAAGGCGAATTTGTATGTTGTATGGTTTGTTTGTGATGGTATGATGGTCAAAGACCAGTTTTACGGGGTTTTGGGACTGTTCGAGACCGAACACTGTGTTCTGGGATGGCAAAATCCCGAGCAGAATGACAAACGGGGGTGTGCCCAAATTTCCGCACACCCTTGTGAATCGGCCGCGTCAACTTTGGACGGCCATAACTTTCTCGTCCGAACTCCGATTCGCGCGTTCTTGGACTCTACGGAACTATCGTCGAGTCTAGAATTTAATAAGATAAAGTGCTCAGCCAAAATGTAGACTGAACATTAGGCTGGGTCACGGATGGATGAGCGTAATTAGTTATGGTTCAGGAAGTGCATTTCGAGCAGGTTTGCTGGCTCAATGCTTGGGATTTGCATATGGCATGAGTAGGGAATTGCGTGTTGGATGTTTTGTGTGTTATTGCCATAAATTCAATGACATACTGAATATGCGAAATTATGTGAATTATATACGTGGTAGGATGTATATAGGAAATGCGGACACTATGATTGAAAAACATAACCTTAGGAGTTCGGGATATTAAGTCTATTATTGGTCGGCATGTGCGCTAATAGTTGGACACAAAAATGACGCTCGTAGCATCCGGGATGCGAGTGCTAGTGATAAGAAGAGGGGGAGCCAAGCTTCTTCTTCAGGCTCGGGAAAGAAGCAGAGGACTTCTGTTCCACGAGGGTTTCGAGGGGGGCGGGGTCGCGGCCGAGCGGGGCAGCGGAGTCGGGTTACGGTCGGCTGGACGAGATGAAGCATGTTTCCCTTGCCATCCCGGTCAGGACACATGGGTGACATCCCGCGAGATACATGGGTTTGAGATCGGGGACACACCGGTCGATCATCGATGCAGGACATGGCGGGCTGGTATGTTCCTCCCTTACCCGGCACGGGCTAGGAAGCGGTATCGATCTGGTGCGACCGGCGCTCCGGAGTGTTTCACAGACAAGCCAAAGGGGCAAGAGTATGGGTCGAGGTCGAGGTCGAGGTCGAGGGAAGAGTGTACGGTGGGACACGGGGCTCGGGGCGTGTCTGCCATTACTCCACGGGGCGAGCGACGAGCGTCGGTCGATTCGAGTGCGTTTACACTCTTTCACCCTGGGCGGGTGTTATTTGACTGAGTGCATTGCATTCCTTTATTGCTGCATCTTGTGTGAGTATTGGGCTTAGAGGTTGAGACCTTAGACGAGCCACTGCATGTGAGTTCTCCCCTAGGGACTAAGGCGAGAATTGATCGGATATGTCGGGGATGTGAGTTAGAGATCTCCGAGATTCTACTCACGGTGGACCTTCGGGTCATGGAGCGTGTGAGTTAGTCATCCTTAGGATGGTGGTTGAATGACATCGGGTTGTCATAGATTGTGACCGTGTGAGTTACCGCCTCGCACCGGACGGTACTTATGTTGTGTTTAAGGGAATAGGCACGATGTTTCACCGTCACATTAATGCGATTCCGCGATGTAGCGAGAGCGGTTGATGGGTTGGCTAGCTAGCCTTACCACTGGGAGGCGGTGAGCGGATATAGGAGTCTACCTCGGGTGGTTTCTTGCGAGTGCGAGGATGTTTTAGGACCCGAGCTCACCGGGGATCCCCTCAGAGGATGTAGACTTCCGCAGTGAGTTGCATCCTGGGACGTCGCCCATTTCTATGACCCCGCATAGGATGGCGCCGGTTGAGTTGCAGGAGCTTAAGGTCCAGATACAGGAGTTATTGGGCAAGGGTTTCATTAGACCAAGCACTTCACCATAGGGTGCTCCGGTTCTATTTACGAAGAAGAAGGATAAGACCCTTCCAAGCGTCATCGATTCTGAGACGGAGTTGAATGGGGTTACAATCAAGGAAATCGGTATCCATTAGAGGATTGATGACTATTTGTCGATTGAGAGGGGCGCGAGTCTACTTGAAGATAGACCTTCACACCGGTTACCATCAGTTGAGAGTTAGGAGGCGGACATCCACTAAGACGGCGTTCGGGACGCGATGGGCCTTTTGAGTTCTGGTGATGCCCTTTGGATTGTGAATGCACCGGCGGCGTTCATGGGCCTCATAAAATGGGTGTTTCGACCCTATTTAGATCAATTGTGGTGGTCTTTATTTGATGACATCGATCTACTCTCAATCGGAGGTGGAGCATAGGGATCGCGAGGAATCGATACTCTGACTTTTGAGGGATCATCGGTTGTATGCCAAGTTCGGTAAATACGAGTTTTGAAGCTGGCGAGGTGGGTTTCTTGGGACCCACGTGGTGCTCCGGCAGCGTGTCAGTGGACTTGGGGAAGGTTGAGGCTATGATGAGTTAGGAGAGACCGAAGTTAGTCTTCGAGATACGTTGTTTCTTGGGATTGGGAGTATTCTGGGAGGTTTATAAAGGATTTCTCCGCTAAGCGGTGCCTATGACCGATCTGACCGGAAGGAGGTGATTTGTATGGGATGACTCTGTGGCCAGGCGTTCGGGAATTGAAGAGGAGGCTTACTTCAACTCCTATTCTAATAGTCCCGAGAGAAAGGGGACGAGAGGGTACCGCAGTGTCTTTGTGATGCTTCGAATGATGGTAGGGTGTGTGTTACAGTGCACGGTCACAGGGAGGTTGTAACCCATGGTTCTCGACAGTTGAAGAATCACGAGCAGAATTACCCAACGCATGACATGGAGTTGGCTGTCGTAGTCTTCGCCTTAAAGATTGGCACCACTATATGGTGAGTAGTTGAGTGTTTCGGACCACCAAAATTACGAAATACATGTAGCGACCATTACCCAATATCTGAGTTTTAAACCAAGTTTGACCAAGTTTATTAAGTTACTTGAGTTATTGGTTGTTTTTCGAGGAGGAATAGTTTTAGGTTAACTAAAGCACCATCTCGTAGGCCTCGTCGATACGAGTCCATAGACCGGCGGAACGTCCCAATCCGACTTACGGATAAGAAGTTACGGCTATGAGAAGTTCAACAGTAGCGCTTTATCAGTGTCCAAGTTACGTAAGGATTTTTACCTGAAGTGACCTGGAGCCCTATATAAACATAGCTTGGGATTCTTGAATGGAGCCACAGCCCCAAACACCTCTTGAGCTCCAAAACCACAGGAAAAAGCTCTCGGCAAGGAACACAAAGATTAGACGTTTGGCAAACTGCGTCTTGTGGAAGGTGGACCAAAATGGCGCGCCTCGACCAGCCATCAGAAACACGCCGGCCTAGGGAGAGAGGCACATCAAGCGTACCGCCGGGTGAAGTTTCACTTCAGAACCCACGATGGACCTTAGGGATCGGGCAATGAAAGCGGCGCGGCGCTCTGCGTGAGTCACCGGAAATTTTGTGATTTTTCGGCCATTTCCGACCACCTCAGGCCACCCCATAGCTCCTTTCTACCATTTTTTGACCCCCTAAACTCATTTCCATGGTCCTTTTTGCCGAGATTCCTCACCGTTTGAAAGATCTGACTAAAAACAAAAAGTTGGCTAGAAGGACAGATCTAGTTTTGGCCACCACATCCCATTGTTGGACCAAGGTAATGGTACTGATGAGTTCCTGGTCTCTTGGGCTTTCCATTGATATGTGGTTTGTAAATTTTGGACATCGTTTGGTTGGTTTTCCATTTTTTGGGTCATTTCGAATTGAGTGCAGAAGTTCAGATTTGAAATCGGGCCTTGATTGGTGAGTTAGGAAAAATTGGAGTTGGATTAGTGAAATTGGATATTTTTATGAATTATTGGATGGTTCAATTTCTAGAAATTAGCTCGGCGAAAAGCCCCAATTTTGAGTATCGGGTCTATAGGTATAGTGCCAATTGAATTTGGTCGGGGTCGGGGTGAAAGCGGGCTTCATGGTTCTAATAGAGTATACTAAGGCGCGGGGCATCTGATGGTGGATTGAGTGTTGGAGCCCTAAGTGGTACTTTGTTATATTACGAGGGCATGCTGCAGCCGGGCGGGAGGCCGATCTGAACAAGGCGAGCGCACGTAGTCTGTGAGTGGTTTATATGTTTTTTTAAATGATTGGGGTATTATATTGATATATCTATTGTGATTCATCATTTATATATTGTTTGATCAGTAATTGGTTGCATACAAATGTGATTATCGGTCTTATATAAAACAGAGTTGTATCATTTCATGTGAATTTTGTCAACATTTTCTATGTTTGGAAGTTGTACTGGTTTCATGGATGAGTCTGTGGTATTTAGACATTTTGGGGCATGTAGATTGGGTTTTAAACCCCCTTGAGAAATTATTGTTTTATGAAATGGATTTTGAAATATATGTTTTTAATAATTGGTTATGGATATGGTCACGAGGTATGTCTCAAATTTCTGGTTGAATTGAGAAACTAAAGATCTTCAATGAAGATTGAGCTCGCGGGAAAGTAAGTTCATAAATTCCCAACCTAAGATACAAAAGGACGTTAAAAAGTACACGCGGGAGTAAGCGACACTGAGTCGAGGTCGATATCAGAGTCGGAGGTTACGGTGATGTGTTCATATTGAAACAGATCATTAGTAATTATATCAGAAGACCGGAACTTTGCTGCCACTGGCACGTGGAGGCTGGTTTCATGCAACGGTCATATATTATTTCCACGACCGTGAGGCCTTACTCACCCAATGCTTAAGATAATCGAGACGTTTACTATGGTCGTAAGGGCTGATTCATCCAATCCTATAGCATTATTTCACGCACCGTGAGGCTCGCCACCCGACTCCGCTTATTAGTTGCCACTCTGCACAGGTTGGTTTCATCCAATAGCTACATGTTATTCCACTGGGCCGTGAGGCTCAGCTTTTACCCGACGGTTTGAATTCGCATTTATATTATTATAAGGTACTGTATCAGCCACCGCACGGAGTTGGCTCCTCATCCAATCCGCTATATATTATTTCCATCATTGCGAGGTTCGCTTTTTCTACCCGACTTTGGGCTTAGGATGGTACATGGTATGGTACATTGTTGGTTTCTGTGTAAGTAATAACCATTTATGTTTGGGATCGAGGTGGGTGTCCCATCTAAGGTGATGGTACTGTATCAGCATATTTGCTATCCCAGATTAAAGTATAAGCATTTCAATATTTTTGGTGATGGTATTTTCATGGTTATCTTTACGACATGATGGTTCCATATATTTATGTTCAATTGCATGTTGTGAAACAGATTCAGGTTTTAAGGTTCTTGAAAATGATGTCGGTTAAATTTGAGCATGACTTTCATATCATTGGTTTCGGGCAAAGTCGGGTTTTCGTGGAAATGTTTACTAAATCCAGGAACATTACAAAGAGTGGACGTGGAGGTCTGAGAGAAGAAATTTTCGAAAATAAAAACACTATTTTCCATATAAATTATGCCACTTACTGAGATTTATTTTCTCACGTTTATTGTTTTAAATCGCTCCTAGGTCCTGCAAGCCGTAGGCCTACTCGCTAGATTCAACACCGCCGCGACAAACGTAGTACTCTACCCATCCATCCGTCTTGCTTGCTCGGGACTCATTTATTTTCATTCAGAACCCTAAATTCTGCAAAATACTCTTAGAATGCTCTGATATTAGTATTGAACTCATATGGGTCCTTATTATGTATGTCAGATATGACCTACATTTGGATAGGCTCACGTGGATCTTTATATATAATCGAGGCATCGCGTACCGCATGTTTACTTTTAGGTGGGGTTCCTTTCTTTGTATTCCCTGGATCAGACAATGGAACTCCACTAGGCTGACCACCCGGGAACCTTGTGAGGTATCTAGGCTCTGTCCCGTCATACATCTTCACGCAGCGAGACCTCAACATGAGGCAACGTAGGTGGATGGAGTTTTTGGAAGATTACGACTTCACTTCAGATTACCATCCCTAGCGTTAAATGTAGTGGCCGATGCGCTTTAAATTAAAGTCACAGGAGTAATCAAGAAGCATACCTTCCCAGAGTGGCTGATGTCGCTACCCGCCGACCATCGACCCGAAATAGTCTAATTTCACATACTGAGAAAACAGTAGTCAAGACACATGGCGAGCCATATGGATGACACATGGCAAACTGATGTGGATGACACATGGCAAACCATGTGGGTGACACATGGCAATCCATGTGGGTGACACATGGCAAGCCATGTGAGTGACACATGGCAAGCCATGTGTCACAATGCATGGCAAAGGCATGCATGTGTGTGACACATGGCATGCCATGTGTCACCATGCATGGCCTTTTGAAAGCCTATATAAAGGGGGTCTCAAAATCAGCCAGGGGAGGGGGGTAAGAAGAGCAAATTCGTGGGAGCAAAGCAAGGAGAAGGAGAAGGAAGGGAAAAGGAAGGGAGGAAAGGGAGAAGAGAAAGGGAGGAAAGGAAAAGGAGAAAGGGAGGAAAAGGAGGGAAAAGGAAAGAAAGAGAAGTTAAGAAAGGGGGACAAGAGGAAAAGAAAAAGGAAAAGGAAGGAGTGTCACAAGTAGCTAAGGCACCCTAAGACAAAGAACCCTGAATCGCGCTACAAGAGGTGCTTCTCCCACACCGGTTATTTTACGCCTGTGTGGGCCGCGGTAAATGGCCTACTGCTCGGGTCCGACGGAGAATTGTATGTTTCAGGGTTTGCTCCTTGCGGATCGTGTATCAAAGACCAGTTTCACGGGGTTTCAGGACTGTCCGAGACCGAACACTATGTTACGGGATGGCAAAATCCCAAGCAGAATGGCAAATGGGGGTGTGCCTAAATTTCCACACACCCTTAGACCGTCGCCAACTTCGGACGGCCATAACTTTCCCGTCCGAACTCCGATTCGCGCTCTTAGACTCTACCAGTGCCTCGCTGAGTCTAGAATTTAATAAAATAAAGTTCTTAGCAAAAATGTAGGCTTAATATCGGGCTGGGTCACGGACAATGAGGAATAGTCCGCTCTGCTTCCTAACTTCGTTTGGGAACCTATTAGAATCTGGGAAATGCTTAGGACTCCGATATGGCTTCCAAGCAAGGAATTGTGTGTTGGATGTTTCAGGTGGTATTTACAAAATCGGACTTTCTCGGACTAAGTCCGTATTAATTTTTAGGCTAAGTATGGTCGGATTTATGGTCGAATGGCTAATGTGTGTTATTGCCATAAATTCAATGACATGCCGAATATGTGAAATTATGTGATAAAGATGGAAATAATTTATGGTGCATTGCTCAGAGGATCATACTATGTCTCTACCAAGAATATGAATTATGGCATTACTGGCCTAAGTAATGGTTGGAATTATTTTAACACATGCTTGAATGATGTGTTAACATGAATGAACTGAATGATAGAAAAGATGTAGTGCATGCTTATGTGATGTATTGATTTGAATATGTGGAATATTAACATGATTGCATGTATATATGAAATGTTGTGTGCATTAGACATGAGTGTTCATAGCACATACATAGTGTATGGTGTAAAATGTCCATGTAGAGGTCTTCATACATTGATCATTGGTTTGAGTGCAGTGGCACAAATTGCATTGCATTGGTGTAAGCAGAATACCCATTACATGAAAGTGTGTTCATGGTAATCGATTCGCATTGCGCTTCGTGTTGAATTGCAAGTGGGTCAGAATGGACGGTCCAACTGAATCTACTTCGTTAAACGAAAATGGAAATGAAATGTGCCTGCATAACAAGGGGGGGATAGATACCCCCCTCATGTGAAAATCTTGAAAACCTAGTTAGACTGCGATTCACTGCTGAAAGCCCGAAAAATGCTGAGGGTGTAAAGAGACCCGCGTGAGGCCCCGAAAGTTCGCTCAAAAAGACACGAAACGACAACAAATATCACATAGACTACTAAGTTGTGAAATGGGAGTCGGATCACTTCGGGTATTGATTTCCTATCGCACTTCAGACGTAGCGGTGGGTCGTGAGGTTGACCTTGAGACGGCATGTATAAGGTCGTCTCATACATGTAATGAGATTTTTTTTCCATGATGTGGACAACATGTAATGACATGGATTAGTTGTCAAGTTCGACCGTGAAATGATCATTTGCATGTGCACCTAAAGCGGGAATAAATTTCTCAGATGATTTATCTCTTACTAGCGCAACCACCCCGCGTGGGACCCCCTTCGTGCACAGACAGCATGGTGCATTCGCGCCCTTATAGGCCAGATTATGAAGCGTGCCTGACCGCGGGCCTGATTCATGTTTTATGTATATTAGAACGAAAGCTAGTTTTAATATATGTTTTGTATTGCAGCAATGTACACTCTCAATCTATATAAATGTATGATCTTGTAACCGTATGAACGAAAATATGGATGATCGCTCCCATTGGGTCATTTACTTCAAGTACGGGTCTCAAGGATATGAGACACACAGTTTCCGGCAGGTCGACTGGTGTGGCCAACTGGACCCCCTGGCTTGGGGTGTCACACCTCTCCTGGTCTCTTTGCATCTCTGTGGTCTGGTCCCCGTGTCGCATCCCGCTTTTCTCTTTATGGCCGAAGAGCTTCCTTTCTTGAATATGAGGGCTTCTCGCCAGCACAGGTTTCTCTCGCTTTAGCGAGCACCTCATTTAATGCTGCCTCGAGGTTTCCTTTGAGATGGAAAACATCAAATCTTTTGATCGCACTCTTAGCCCAAATGATGAACGCTGATAATAACTTCGTTTTAAAGTATATCTACCTTCGACTTATCAACCTCTGGACATAAGACCTCGTGCTTTCGCGAGCTGGCTTATGGTCAGAGGTGATAACTCTATTTCCCCGATGTTCCCGACTCAATGAAGTGGGAGACAAACGCAATGAGAGCTCTCCTGAATGAGGAAATCGGGACGATGGTGGAAGCTTCATTAAAACCGTTTCAACGCCTCGGGCCTTTAGCGTGATAGCGAAAGCTCTGAGACCGCATGTGGTCCCGATACCATGTAGCTCCATCCGATTCTTATAAGTGTTTGAAGATCGACGGATATTTGGCACCATCGAACGCCCTATTTATGTGATTCGAACTTCGCTGAAGCGGGGGAAGCGGAGCACTTCTACCGTGAACGAGGACTCGCCTATTTGCACTGTGGTATCCATGCAGCTGGGGGCTCGACCCTTCACAACTCCTTCATGCGATCGAGCCCCCGTTAGAGGCCTCAACCTCTCGCTCCCAGCGATCGCCTCCCATTCCTCGCCGAGGGGGTTTAGTTCCTCGTTCTCTCTCGCGCGTGCCTCCCGAGTTTTATGCTGTCGCCTCCTTTCCAAGGGTTAGGTGTGTGGTCCGTGCCCCGCGGGCCGACTGGGATGATGCCCGCCCCAAAGACTCAGAGCGCCAGTGGTCGCCTCTTGTGAGGGGTGATGTTATGGCCTTCCCGAGTTCACTGCGGCTCTCCTCGCAGCGTCAGATCTCGCCCTCGTGAGTTTCTCTAATCCTCCTATCGTCAATGTGAGGCTGAGTGCTCTACCTCATCCGCGGTCGGGCTTTGCATCATTTCTAACGCTACGGAGGTCGACTATCTACGCCGTCTGGCCGGGTCCCGCATCCTCGAGGATCGGCGCGTTCCCGCCAGGTTCCGAGCCGATACCATCGCCATCGAAAGATCGCCTTATTTGTAGCCGAACCGGCTGCTCCCACGCACGGCAACCGATGATGCCTTTTTTCAACCGTAAACTAGGGTCGGAGCGTGCCGGGGCCGCCGTCGAACCGGGACCGCAGCCGGCCGATCCGCAAGCTCCGGAAAGTGTGGGACTCCTCCAGAAAACAAGAGTTAAGGAGGGCTCCGCGAGGGTTTCGCCATGGCCGCCCGATGCCTAAGTCGCTTTTCCTCGAGAGAAAAGATAATCGCTAGAGCGAATGTTTTGCATACCTTTCTCCTGGTGGTCCGGGAGCATTATAGTATATGTCTTTCCCAATTGGGGATGGTGGTAAGGATTCTTTCATCGATGGGGTATATTTTCGCCTTTATCGCTACTCCGCTTATTAAGGGATAATGAGGAGCAATTAATGAGAATTATCCTTCTTCCCTCATCGGGTGAGATTCTGCTTTGATTTGCTGTGATGTCGTTATTGAGAATATCCCGTCCCTTAATTCGTGAGATTTGGTTCGATTTTCGGGATTGGCTCATGCTATCTACTTCGGGAGAACGAACCTGGCTTCCTTTGGTTCAAGCCAGGCCCCGTAGTTTCACCGGCTTGCCTTTCCTGCTTATCAGAGTGGGCTCGCGCCTATTCAAAACCCTATCAACATAAATGGGAGTGATAAGTGCCATGAAATATAGTGAATAGAGGTACTAATAAAGTTGTCATTAACTTAATGATTCCTGCTTTATATTTGCTCTCAAATTCAATTATGTCGAATGATAGTTAAAAAAATTACCTTTATTTGTTTAATTCTATTAATTGATTAAAAATACAAAGGAAGATGATACTATAAAGGTATAATAATCTACTATGAAGTATAGTATTATGATATAATATGTCATAAATTAGAGATTATGGTTGGATTTGTTGGATTTATGGCCAAGTTTTAAAAATGATAGACTCTGTTGTCACTTCTCTTTCAACAACAAATGTTTTATGATTATTGACGACATAAGGTTTATATTTGTTGTTGTACATGAGATAATTCATAAACAAGAGTGTTAAATTTATTAATTATGTGTAGAACTTATGTTTTGAGACTTAATGATGAAAGGAGTGCATTAAGACATTGAATGCCACATGGAAATTATGAGTCTTGGGCATATTATGATGATAGTCTCATGATGATTGTTTATTGAACTTCTGTTTCGTATATGTATATGAAATTTTCTTATATCTGTTTGTATACATAATTACATATAAATGAATGTTAAAAAGAAAGTCTTTGACAATGACATTATTGTGGACCTTTTTCCGTACTTTTCATTTACGGGTCATGTTAAGTGGGAGCTAATTGTGTAAAACATGTTAAGGACTACATCGAAATAATGATGTACAACCACTGTGACTCTTATTAGTTCTTATTCTTAATTATAACTTTACGATGACACCAATAAATGAATGAATGCACACTATGATGAATATGTTTATTAAATCATGAATATATTATCACACGAGTCAAGTGGGAAAATGTAATAATTTTATTTATTTTGTTATGACTCTATTGATAATAAGATTTAATAAATAAATAAAAGGGTTATCATTATTGGCTTGGGTTGCATTGCTTGATGGAAGCAATAAAAATTTAAATGTTTGAATTTAAATTTTAAACCATGTATGTAAGGTCCTCTCCCTGCCCATGAACTTTTTTTTTCTAAGAAAAATTTTACCATCACGTCGTTAGAGATTACAAAGAAGGGCAAAGGGATAGAAACAAATAAGATTTGATTTGAACACTCGTCGTTATGGATCCAGGTTAATAACAATAAACTCTTGATATGCTTATGATGTGAATATCATGAAATCAAGATCCTTAGTTACGTGTTGAACTTTATGGAATTTTTACATAACCCTAAAATATTATTTTTATGAACTAACAGGGGGCATAAGGTAAAAGAAAATCGATTGATTCTAAATTGTTTTCAGGCATATTATTGAGTTTGAATGCATTATCTCCTGAATGTTACAAGGATTTCACAGTTGAATCCTACCATCAGTGGCAGCTGTCTTTGGCTTTCAGTCAACAGACCAACTTCTTGTTTAGGAAAAAAAAAAGAATAAACATAATATTATTCCGACTGTGTAGATATTTGGTCACAAGTTCTATGCTAGAAGACATATAAATACAGCATCGGTTTGGCTTGAAGCAGCAAGGAAAATGTGCCATATTATGAGCAATCTCCGCTCCTCAAGCTTTTAAGTAGCTCCAAGTACCCTAAACTATCAGGGCCAATATACCTGTACACATGAGAGAAGTAAATAGTTGGAAATATGAATATTATTAGAATAGTTGGTTATAATATTACTAGAACTTCACGTTAGTTAAGGTCGAGATAAATGAGTTAGTATTAATTAGTCTTAACTTCATTCAGAATAAATCCCAATACTTTCTTCCATCCTAAATTTGTGTAATTGGTTTTCTAGTAATTATTTGGATTGCTTAAGTTTGAAATTGTTTTGAAGAATAGCAAAATGTTCCATTCTTTTAGAGGGTTTTTACTTATACTTATTTTTGGAGTTACCAGGGAGTGCAATATGTTTTCACTTCAAACATGTAACGGGTAGGTTTCATATTGCAAGATGTTTGTTTGAGTCATTTCCATTTTGAATCTTCAGGCTTGAAAAGTAAATGTTATGCCCATAGAGTTGGTTCTTGGGGCTTGACTTGACATATGCCAAATAAATTTTATTTCCATATTCACTCAAAAGCAGGAGAACAATACGAGAAGGAACAGAGAAGCTGTACCCATGGCGAGCAAATCGATGATGACAAAGAGAACAGTTCGACTTGAAAAGTGTGTCCCTCCATTATGACATCTGCAACATGCTAATACAGGAATACATGCGAGCTCTCCCACTTCTCCATCACATTTACATGTTTAAGAAGCCATTACAAGGATGGTCAAAAATAATTTCCTGATGAAGTGGAAACAGTACACGCCACAACTGAGTAGCAATTTTTACAAATTCTAATGTGAAGAAGATTGAGGTTGTGATAGCCATTGAGTGAAAGCTGAGCATCAATGTATTTACCTTGGTTCTCAGGAATGAAATCTTCAGGGAGTTTTAAATCATAACAAAATAAAACGTCTAAACTTGTATCTATGCCCATCAATGTCACCATATCGACAGCACCAGCTGATATAGCTCTATAGGTCAATGTGCATTAAAATTATGAAAGTAAACAAAGGAGAAGATAAAAGAGGCAGAGAAGTTGGAGTGAAAAAATCTGATGCAAAACAAGGAAACATATTTGACAAACCAAAATTCAACTTCCTGGCCTCTATAAGCCATATGATGAACGAGAAAAAGAGGGGAAAATGCTTTAAATTGTTTGAACAAGTTAGCACCCAGCACTGTTCTGTTAGCAATTTCCTCTTTTTTTTAAAGGCAGATGGACAAGTCATAGTTGAATTGTAGAGGAAAATTTACCTTTCAGAAATGGATCTAGGAATTCCGGCTTCCTCTTCACATTCCTTCATAAGATTCTCCTTACAGGCTATTCCATGAGGCTGCAATGATCAACAAAGTAAGAGACATATAGAATTGCCTCAGAAAACAATGGGCAAATGCTCTTATCCTACATGTTATTGCAATTTTCTCAGCCAACTAATTTTATATAACATCTTTCTGATAGCCTGCATATGGAAAAACGAAGGTCACCGCCAGAAAATGAGGCTCTATGATACCCAATTGGAATTTTCTTGTCATTCCCCTTCAGTAATATACTTAAGATATAAATGTGAAATTAACACCTAGATTATGCTTTAATGAACAGATGAATATGCTAATTGCATATTTTCTAGAACAATTTTCATTCAATGGATCCTGAAACCTTTACAGAAGAGGAAAAACCTCATCTCTCCATGAGCATTCATGTATCACAAAACAATCTGGTTCACTATTACCTATGAAGCCGAAAAACATGATTTCTTGCTTGATCTATTACAGATTTAAGTCATGACACTTGAGTTGTCATTAGGCTGTGAATTTTATCAGAAGAAATGTAACACAATGGGACATGGAGAGCGCTTTTATGAAGGCTTTATTTTTATTATTACCCAGCAGAGTACATAGAACCAAGTAATGATTGGTAGTAAGTACTGTCATTATATGCAAAGGTAGAAGGTTGTTATATACCAGTCCTCCAGCAACTAGATGATCAAGCATTCCAGGATAAGTGGGCTTCACTTGACTTCTCTTGCCTATCCATAAGCATTTCTGCCTGTTTCTTTCAGTGTAGCCATTCATGTGAACTCCGTAAGCCTATTCACCCAAAAGCATTTTAAAGGTGAAAACATAAGGTGGAGGATACTAAAATCAGCATATAAACATAAAAGACCTTCAGTTCATTTGTCAGACAGCCTTTGATACAAGAAAGATGTAAATCTTGTCGCATGTGAAGATTGAACTTTTTTTCAGTAACAAGGTGATGAAATGACACAGAACCAGCTGACATACAATCACCAAATCATACATGTAGAAATAATCAAAGAGAATATGCTCAACCTTTCACCCGTAGGGTATACAATCAAAATTTGCACCATCTTTCATTAGCAAAAACATGTGGATGTACCCTTGGCCTTTGGATGGACTCATTGTACATTATTTTCAAACTCGTGTGAGTAAAAAAATTTAAGTGTGTTGAGAATCATAGGATATTCTTAAGATATTCTCTGGTTTTTCACTCACTCATTCAATAAAGAAAAGCTTTCTTTTCTTCTCTCATTTCATATGATATCAAAGCTATGGTTGGTTCTAGAGTGAGCCCTCTTTTCCAGTAGTCATCTTCTCCGACGGGCCTTCTCGGGTGGACGCCTCAGTTAGATGGCGCCAACAACCATGCTTCGAAGCGAACCTTCTCCAGCAGATCTTCTTTGTCAGACCTTCTCCGTCGGATCTTCTCCGTCGGACCTTCTCCATCTGATCTTCTTCGTCGGACCTTCTTCGTCTGACCTTCTCCATCGGATCTTCTCCGACGAATCTTCTCCATCGGATCTTCTCCGATGAATCTTCTCCATCATACCTTCTCCGTCGAACCTTCTCCATTAGACCTTTTCCGTCAGATCTTCTCTGTCGAACCTTCTCCGTCGGACCTTCTCTGGCAGACCTTCTCCGGCGAACCTTCTTCGACAAGCCTTCTCCATCGGATCTTCTTTGAACATCTTTTTCATGGATTCCCTCCGACGGTTCTTCTTGATTAAGTACACTAATAGTAACAAGCTTGGTGCATATGACCTATATGCTCCAGCTTGAAGGGGAGTGTTAAGAATCATAGGATATTCTTAGGATATTCTCTGGTTTATCTCCTTCCTTTCTTGTACATTATTTTCCTTCCTTTTTGTATTTTATTTGTTTCCTTTTTGTGTCTTCCTAACCTATATAAATAGGTAGAATCTATACTGTATTTTACTCACTTATTCATTCAATAAAGAAAAGCTTTCTTTCTTCTCTCATTTCACAAAGTGAGACCATGAGAAGATGATATTTCTATAACAAAGTGATGGACAGCCCTGCAACATGTAAAACATACTGAATACTAGCCGGCCCAGCAGTTATTCAATGGGGCATTTGATAATATGAAATACCAAAATTAACATTTAGAAAAATATCGGCACTAACATGGTAAAAGCTCACAGAAAATTTTCTGCAATGCATGCTATCATATTACAAAATAATATGCTTTTTGAGTAGCTCATCTATAGTTTCCTTATGCACCTAGCCAACACCGCTTTTTTAGGCTTAATTCAACAACTCGAGAAATATAAGGAATATGCATCCCAATTATAATTTCAGTGGTTTAAGAGTTATGACATTTCTTTATGCACTATTGTGAACCAATTTCTTAGGTTGGCAATGTCCAAACAAACCACTGAGATTATTATGATTATGTCATTTTTTGGCCCTCAAAACCAAACCCTTTGTTTAGGGGAAAAAAGAACATCTCAGGTCTCAACTCCATATTTTGTAATCTACTTCATTATTCCCTCCATTTTTCATTAGACACTTATAATTAAGCTATCAAAATCACAGCAGCATTAAACTTATATTTATTCAACTGAAACTAATATGAAATTCATTATTTAGTATCTTGGTATTTCCAATGCCAGCATCACAAACTGGTAATGAGTAGTTAAAATTATATCATTTTAATTTGTGGTCCCAAAAGGGAGGAGCAGTTTCTATGCAATATACAAAGGCATGACTGACCTTTATCCCAAAATAAGGAGCTGCAGCACGTTCCAGTGAGAAAACAAATTATACTCTTTAAGCATGATGCAACAGGATATAGCTAAAAGAAAGCCCGCATTCATAGCCAGTGACCTTGAAACAAAAACAAGTTCAGAAAGAAAACTTGAGCTCAAAAAGTTTCAACAATGTAACACACAATCAAGTAAACAGATCTGAACTCCAGGCAAACCAAAACATCCGATAATACAAACCCACTGCTGAAGGAAGGATGAGGGCCGTGTTTTAAGTGATCCTGAAGTAATTGCCTCCTTGTGCAGGATTTCATTCTTCCCCTAAGCGTTTAACTTCCCATCTCCGACTGCTTTAGTCCTTTCACTGGGTGTCCTCAATACTGGGTGTAGCATTATATGGGAGTTATCTTGGAACAGTAAACACATGAAAATCTCTTTTAGTGATTCATCAAAAAACTGCAAAAAGTCAGATGCATATTATTTAAACAGACTGTTCAAAAATTCCCAGACACATGACAAATTCAACAGCAATAAATAAAGAGGACCATTATCAAGTGCAGATCACTTTTTGTGAATTTAGGAGATTTCAAGCAACTAATAGACCTAAAATCATCATTTTCAATAAATTGGTTTTGCAGCGTCAGCTGGGTTAACTCACTTCACTTAGTAACCAGGAATTAACAAGCCCTTAACCATTGGACTCTCTTTCAGCTATTTAAAATTGTGCCAAGGAACTTAAACTACAAGATGTTATAATTATTAACACTCAGTATTTACATAATTGATGCAATTGTTGCGATCTTGCCCTTATAGATACAGCCAACGGTTTGGTCCTCAATGACAAATGGAAGGAAGTCCGATTGCTTTTCCTGCAAGAAATATCGATCAAGAACTAATGATGTGATGCTTTATATGCCAAATGAAAAAATGAAGGGAAAATAAAAGTAAGTTCAGACATCTCCCAATTCTAATCACAACCAAAAACTCTACATAACTCAATTACATGGCTTCATTCAGTGACTTGATTCATACATGCCTTTTTCAACGAAAAGAATCTGCAGATTTAGACAGTCATCTGGTGCATTCACTAAGAAACAAAGGGACAAAAAAAATAAATCAAATTTTGGTATTCTATAGTTGAATAATTATCCAAAAAAAAAAGTCTCCTAATTGATTCTAATACTGCATTTACTGGTTCCCCCCATTCTACTCAGAAATCACAATAAATTCAAGACACAGGTTTTCAAAATTTAAAATTTTCTTTTCCTCAGTTTTCTCCTGTGAATAAACATGTATGTTCCACATAGGCATAGAGAAAAAGAATGCTAAGCCGCGATTGCAGACTCTGATCTTCTCAAAAGAATCGCTTGGGGTCATCAGAGGAGTCGCGAGGAATGCTGGGAATCGGAGATTCGAACGACGTCGTCCCCCAGAGTGAAGCAAGCGGCGGAGACGGAGAAACTGAGTGCCAACGGGTGAAGCCAAAGTACGTGAGGAACAAGGCTGAGTCTAGAAGGAGAGAAGGAGAGGAAAATTGAAGCAATGGGGCTTCCAGAAAGAGCAGGAGAGACACAGACGATGGTGATTACAAGCCATGGAGCGTGCAGGGGGAGAGTCCAGGAATGTAAGACTCCTTTGGGTTGTTAATTGTTATACCCTTCAAAACGACGTCGTTGAGGTTTAAAGTACAGTTTCTTGTTTTATTTATTTATTTGAAGGAAAAGAAAAAAGCAATTTAGTAATTAAACAGAAATCATCGATAAATAACGTATTCAAGGTCATTTAAAGTAATAAGGATGAAACAAAGTGAGTTAATAGCGTAATAAAATCAAGAAATCCCAGCATTCTCCATATATGAAGATTTTCACCAAAAAAATCACTCTGTCATTTAGATTTGTATCTTTTATATTGGAATGGAATACTAACACAATATTCACGATTTTTTATTATTATAATAATACAAAAAAAAAGTGAAAAAGTGAACTACAAAGTAATATTCTTCCATTTTTTAATAATATTTTAGATATGTGAATAATGATTTCAAGATGAGTTTATAAATTATTGGTTAGAGTTGCAATTGAAAAAAGTAGGGTCCATCATCTCTAAATAAAGAGAAATCTTCAAATATAAAAAATATGCCAATTTTCAGATAGAAACGAAAACTTATAAAAATCAGAGATGTTTTAAATTGAACAAATCCACCATTGATAGTAATATTATGTAATAATATATATAACTTTCACAGTTTATAGCGTATCGACGATCGTTGATTTGATTTTATTATATCAATTAAATATGTTTTTCTGCATTACAGGATTACTCACATATAAGTAAAAACTACAAAAAGACGACGAAAAAAAAATGTCAGCATCTGTGGCGTAATATCTGTGTAATGTAGTGGCATGGTATCCTGAAACATGTGAGAGCCAGAGGAAGTATGATCGCCCTTGTGTGAACAAAGCGATAATAGCAGTGTGTCAGCCAGACCGATTAAAGTGCAACCAGATAGAAAATTCATTATCATAGATCATGTAGAATAACTTGGCTTTGTTGGAAATATAAAATGATAGAAATAGGTATAAGTGGATGATTTAGACCTGATAATGACTAAAGTACTCATACATTATAAAAGTGGCTAGCAAGATAAAGTTGACTAAAAATGAGGCTTTAATTTAATTTTGTAAGAATTATTTTAAAAATATTTATAAAAATAACACATGAATAATTAAAGATAAAAAAAACATTACATAAAATTCTGTGAGTAGATGTATTGGTACATGCATTTAGCATTTCAATTTATAAATAAAGTTGATACAAAGACAAAATTAAATTATAATCTCCCTTATTTTAATGATTTTATTATTTATAATTATAATTATATATAATTTAAATATTATGAATTTTTATTTTTACCTATTTTATTGAAAAGTATATTATTACTTATTATTTGAAAGCTAATACGCTAGTAACAATATAGTAAATTGTTCTCTTCCAGCACCAAGCTCTAGGACCCTCTTCCCTATGCTTTTGTTTTTTGAAATATTGAATGCCCTAAAAATTGTTATTGTATGGGATGTGACAATGCAAAAATGTGTTAGCTTTTATTAAAAAAATCTTACATCTTTCTATTAAGAATTAGGATGGGTATTAAACGTGGGTATCAAAAATACTTAGGACCAATGTCTCACTTCTTCTCCTTACAACGCTTTTATTATAGAGTTTTTAGACGAAAATATTTTGTTTGAAAAAAAAATTATTAAATTAGTTTGAAGCAAGAAATAATTACAGCCGGTGCGTAATGTTCTTTATTATAAACAGCGTGATTGGAAATGAAATGCCAAATGGCGTTGTTCGCGACAACGATTGAAAAGCGAAATGTTCAAATGCTTGGACTTAAATTTCAAATTTGGTTCCATTAGTTTATATTTGATATCATTCTTCATACTTTGATTTAATAACCTATATAAATTTTATTACATATTTTGAGTACTAAAGATAATAATTTGGGTATAATTTTATAATAAGAAATTCTTATAAGTATTTGATGTAATATTAAAAGCTTTATTAAACAGTATATAACGGCGCAGAAATGATGAGGTTATGGAAAGCCACATGATCTTTAAAGATAATAAGTTGGAGTATAATTTTATCAACAAGACTCACTATAAGTATTTGATGTAATATTAAAACATTGAACAGTATATAACAACCTGAAGATGATGAGGTGATAGGAAAGTCACATGATGAATTATTTAATATTTCTTTCTAAATTTGTAAAGGTGATTGATAAATACCACGATAATATTTCTAAAATATTTAAAGAAATTTGATAACTAAATTTTTTGAATTTATAATAATACCTTTTGATTATATAGTGCGGTTAGCATTTGTTCAGTACTCAATGGTGAGTTGAATTTATTTGATAATAGATCAAATATTTCTAATAAGTGTTTGTTTAAAAATTAGACTATTTTGGAATCATTCTCCATATTTAAGTTTATTTTTAATTTAAAATAAAAATAAAAATGAATTAGAGTATGCTGAGGTTCCGTAGCCCCATGAAGAAAGAAGGAATTATCTTAGTAGTTTTCTTGGAAGCCTCGCCATGAATTGCAATCCGATTGATAAAAGTCGAAATTTGGGAGTGGGTTTAGATCGAAATACTTGGAGGAAATCATTAAACTGCGTATCACAAAACTAAAAATCACGAGTTAAAAATCCGATCAGTTGATTCTCATTTGATTTGATTAGTCAACTTATCCTTGTATTGGTTTCATTAACATTTTTAGTAATACTGGCCCCTAAAAGAGAGCCTCATTTTCTTTTGAAAAGGGATTAGTCATTATGCATTTGTTAAAACAAAAGAAGACGAATATGTGTGCGAAATAGTGTCGAGCTACGTCATTTGATTTCCCATTTATTTTTGATAAGCGAGGGCTGATGAAAGCGAGTGGCAAACAACCCCAAAAGAGTATACATAATGTATACAACAGGTGCACTAAGACCTATACAAAAGAAACAAAAAACACAAACACCATAAACTAAGATCTTGGCAAAGACACCAGCTTTCTGATTATCAAAGAATTATAACAGACAACCACATAGTAGAAACACTAATGGGATGACCTCATGCATAAACGAATCATATAAATATATAAAAACATTGCATACAAATATCAATATGAAAATATCGACATATATCGATGAGTCCCCTGAGATAGCGTCTTTATATTTCTCTTAGGGCCCAGCCTAGAATACACGGCTAGTTGTCTATGGGTCTCGTCTGAATCTCAGCGGGTGATGGGTGGGGCGATGGATGAAGTACTCGGCGATATGTGGGCCTTGCGAAATTCGTGGCTAAGTGCCCGACTCTGTCTGAGGAGTCGAGGATGGTGTCAGATGGGAAAGCTTGGTAGGGGATGATAAAGGGTGGGATGTTAAGGTGATATCTACTACTATGGAGGCTGACTCTGGCGACACCGAATATGGTAAATATGTGTAAGTGTGTGGGGGTATGGAAGGTGATGTGTAAGTGTGTGGGGGTATAAAAATCTCAGGTGATGGGTAAATATGGGGAGGTATCGAAGTAGGTAATGTCAGCTCAGGTGTACCTCGACCGCCCTCACCATCTGACCACCGACCTCGCCCACCATCTCGATCATGACCTCCTTAGATCCGCTCCTCCACTCTCCTACGCCTCGAATGGGGCTGCATCATTGTAATTATGGATGACACCGAAGGAGTGCAATGGTTGGTCCATGTGATGTAGATGCCTCCTGATCGTGGCCGGCGATGCGATGCTCTTCTCCGATCTAGTGTAACTTGATATAATATATGATGTAAATTAAATTACCAAGCCGTTGGTAGCATAGCGCGGCGTCCTAGTTATGTTAGCCATATGGAGATCTAAATGAACTTGACAAAATTATAAATACATAATCTATTGATTCAAATTTGGAAAACACTTTAGAAACATAGGACTCTAACTTACCAAAACCTGAGTAGTACTGGTTGTAGTATGGAACTTCATATCATCTATATAGAGTAGTGGTGTTATAAAACGTCGTGTAATACGACGATACCACTGCATATATGGATCATGGAAGTCAGTAAATACGCGTAGAGTGTAGTGATGATCTGCGCTCGCGTATCCCATAATGCTATGTATGGAGCATGATACGTCACCCAATCTCCCCCAGTGTCGTCGCGTCGTCAGAGCTCACATGTAGATGTTAGTCGCCAAGAGCAAGATGGTCCTGGTGTAGCCCAAACTGGTGCAAGACTCGCTCTGGACGATGCTACTCAACGATCCTCAAAACATAAGCGGTGGCGTTGTCGGTAGATCTCTGATAAACTAAGCGAGATGTTGGAAGGCGATCGACAACTCTCGGCATTATGGCTGCCATAAGACCTACACATTTACACTTGACGTCAAAAACTGTTATGTGAATATGAATGAAATTATTATAGAACCATATACTTTTACATATATCATTACCTGATGAAGAGTTTGTGCATCTAGCTAATCTCAATATAGGAGGAGTACATCGAATGGGTTATGCCTGCGTGTCAAGGTACTCCACCACCACCCCGATAGAAGAGGCGACTCGACTCGGCTCCAGCGGCGGGCTCAGGCGGTAATCCATCGTCGAGGGCTTCAACTAGGTCTCCATGGCGACGTAGCTAGTCATGTAAAGGCGCGAAGAATTTGGTGGTTGCTGGATATCTTCTTGATCTCTAAATCAGTCGCCTGATAAAGTCTCTCCCAGACCAGCCAAATATAAAATAGCTTGAAGAAAGCAACCTAATGATGTGTTGTGTATATGGTGTATGTAATAAAAAAATATTACATACACTGTATCGGTGTAATCTCTTAGCTAATCTTTTCAGATGCGATCGGCGATTTCGATATAACTGCGATATGTATGTGCTAGTGTTACGCCCCAGTATAAATCGCGATATGCAAATCTCGTAGTATTGGAATTGTCCGCAAACAAGAAGGATCCATCAGCCATTGGAATGAAACCACGCGCACTCGCTTTAAAGCGACCTCGTTTGAATCAGTCTTTGAGGTGGATGGCTGGTCACCTCAGCACGGATGGAATGCGGATCCTGGGAGCATCAGCAGTGGGGTGACAGACGACTCCTCACCTGACTAGCCACACTCGAGGCACACATGTCTGATGACCACGGTCCGGTGTCTGAGGAGCGAGGATGATAAATGACGTCGTATAAACGTGGTCGTCGTCTAACCCGGCGGGCACATGGAAGGCTTGTGTCTCGGGCCTGGGAGCCAAAATTGGCCCAGGCCGGTGGGCCTAGCCGGTCATCTGAGATTAGAGCCGGGTGGGCCGATAAGTGCCATGATGGCCGACGGTATGGCCCCGGTGATGTTGGCGTGGCCCGTCAGAATTTTTGCCTTGAGCTATTTGGCCCCTACCGACCGGTTTAGGGCGGGTAGGTACAATTAAAATTTTGGCCTGCAAGACCAATTTTGGCCGACCGGTTGTATTACTGTTGGCGGCCTAGCGGCAGGCCCGCTCCATTGCCAGCTCTACTCAGGCCACCATCTCTTGACGAGACAAGTGATAAGTGGCTAATCGATCATGATGTAGCCCAAGCGGTATATACTATTAAATCCCGCGCGGATCACGTATGGACGAATGCTTATATCCATCACTCCACACACATACATAGAGCTTTGATCGATGTCGAGGTAAATTACTTCTAAAACTACAAACAACGAAGAAACAAAATTTATAATTGATTATATATAAATTACATATTTACAAGTGAAATATTATTTGATAAGTAATAAAATACATACACACTTTGTATCCACTAAGGTGTGACACGTATGCGTCTTTGCGATATGACACGGATGGATCCAAAAGATCTGCATCATGAAGCCCTCTAAACGCTATATCTATAACCTGGATGTTTGAAAGGCAATATAAATATTAATAAAACACATTGGATAGATTGTATCGACATAATTAATGCAAGTACTAATTACAACGACAATAAATTAAAATAGACACATACATGATTTAAGGTTTAGGGTTTAGGGTTTAGGGTTTTAGGGATTTAAGGTTTTAAGGGTTTGGGGTTTGGGGTTTTAAGGTTTTAGGTTTGGATTAAGGTTTTAGGTTTGGGGTTTAGGGGTTTTGGGTTTTGGGGTTTTTAGGGTTTAGGGTTTTAGGGTTTTAGGGTTTTAGGGTTTAGGGTTTTAGAGGTTCAGGGTTTTGGGTTTTGGGTTTAGGGTTTTGGGTTTTGGGTTTTGGGTTTTGGGTTTAGAGTTTAGAGTTTAGGGTTTTGGGATTTGGGGTTTCAGGGTTTCGGGGTTTAGGGTGGTTTTAGGATTTTAGGGTTTAGGGTTTTAAGGAAACATAGAGTCAAGTGAAGTGAATTTGAGATTGGCTTTGTGTAGATTGGGAACATAGGTGGTGTGGTTGGTATGATCTACATTTATGGTGAACTTGAATTACGGTTTATTAAATTTTGTAAGCGATGCGAGTAGGAGAATTCGAAAAACCACACTTTGGGAGTGAGCTTAATGTGCGAGTTAGCGATTGCGTGTCAAACTTTTGAGACATTGTTGAATTTCCTTGGAGTTTCATTTGAAGAGAAGGATTTGCGTGAGATATCTGAGATGGTCCATTGACTAATGTTTCTTTTGTGCGGATCTGGTCCTCTTTTTTGGTCTACTATTTAGAGCTTGAGTCTCAGTAGCCTTAGCTTGAAAACGAGTGCTTTTGGATTCTAAATGATCTCAACTTCACGAAGAGCCTAAATGCACTTCAATGCCACAGAGAATACTTTTTGGATCATAACCTATTTAATAGTGGTGTTGGTGTTCAACATTCAAATGCTTGTCAAAAAACCTCTAATTTTGGGAGCAAAAGAACCCCAATAGTCACAATAATGGGCCTTTAAAATCTGGAAGCATGTGAAGGCGAGATTGTGATTAATTGTCAACCCACTCTGAGGATCGAGCACATTGAAATGGCAATAAGCCCCTTGCCTAGGACAAGCTATATATGGATTCTAAACTTTTTAGTTTGAACTCTTAGATGAAGCGTTAAAAACTTGAGGAAATCGTTCCTAAATTAAATAAAAAAACATAGCTTGTTGGGGTTCTTCAACCATTCAAATTCAACCATAAGCTACCCTAGGTTAAGAAATTGCCGACATTGTAAGACCTTGTTCCCACTACACATGGAATTTTGCAATCTAAGCTTTGGTAAGATGATGGATCTGGTTATATCAGGCTCCTTGGTAAAATATGCTTAACATCTTTCTTAAAGAGAATCATGTTGTTGGTGGTAATGGTGGATTGCTGGTAATAATTCTTTTCATTTTTTATTACCTCTGCTATTTATCAATATATTCATCCACTACAAACATGATTGAAATGGTTATTATGGGAAGTGATAAAGAGCAACATTAGTGTTTGAATATAAATTTAATGAATAAATGAAAGCGAAAGTCGTTGAAATGAGAGATCACCGAGCACATAATCCAGTTCCCTTTAACAACTTGGAAATGGGCTTCCCAACAAAATGTTTCACGTAGAAAATTTGTTTGAAGTTATTGTAAACATTGATTTTACGCTATTTTGTTGAGAGGATTTAAGGAATTCGAGAGTCCATTTTAAGCCACTAGGAATGTTTGATAAATTCAATCATAATCATATGATGATTTACTTGTAGTTTTTTTGACATGTTTTTTTCCTTACGTGGAAACTCAATTGTAGGAAGGACAAAATGTTCAATCTTTATGACTAAGGTGAACAAGATTACATGCTTGCTACAAAAACCGTGTTTTTTAACTCCATTTTTCAAATGTGGTATCTTTTTTTTTTGATGAATAAACAGGCAGAATATATTAAGCACAAAAAGAATACAACCAAAGCCTCCCTAAAGTACCTTTGGAAGTATCACTGAGGAGCGACCAAAGCGACAGGCCACCGACCAAAATAATCATTTTACCTAAATCCAAGTTTAAAATCGATGGGCTTTGTTCTATCGTACACATTGGACCCGCAATGTAAATTACAACACGTCGATTAGAAATCGCGACATGGAAACTCGAGTCCACCACAAAAAAAAAAAAAAAAAATCAAAAACAAAAACACCAAACCCTGAGCAAACAACTACTTAATGAAAACATCCATGATCAAAACAACGACAAACAAAAAAACACCATGACAAAACCCTAATTACATCAATGGATGACAAAATCGAGAAAAAACCAAATCGTGTGATTGAGAGCTTACAAACTAGCGAATCGTGATCGACAAAGTAGGCCGCGGCCAGAGGAGATCGAAACTAATAGGTGAAACCTAAGAGGATAAAATCCTTAGACAATTAGTTTGCTTTCCAAACTAATTTTATAATTTTTTTTTCAAATTCGATTATTTCGGTCTAAAACTCGGAGAACGAGAAGTCAAGAACAAAAAGTGGTTTTTATTATGAAAGACTGGTTTTAATTATGAAAAAATTGGTTTTATTTTACAAAAGCGGTTTTATTACGCAAAAGCGGTTTTATTATGCAAAAACTAGTTCTTATTCTGAAAAAACTAGTTTATATTATGAAAAAGCGGTTTATTACGAGACGAGTTGATGTCAAAAACTAGTTTATTTTATTTTTCGTCATTTAATACAAAAATTGAAATCGATAAATTTGTGAAAATAAAATCGTAGTTATGAAATCAAAGCGATTCTTTCTAGAATCGTAGCAAATTCACTCCCGGTCGCAATAGTTTGGACAAACAAAAATATTATAATAAAATGAAATGAAATGAAACCAAAGATAGTTGTGGTGTGAGATGAAAGAGCACGATTGAAGAAGCAAAGTAGCAAGCGAGAAGCAAAGATGTTAGTGAAGAATCAGGTCGGGCCTTCTTTGTCTTCATGTGGAGAGAAGAAAAAGAGGAAAAAGAATAAAACCCTAACCAGGGACTACTGTCGGGGCGTTTTTATAGAGGCGGTGGCGTTGTGACAAAGGCGTTTAGCCCGATTTTGAGGCAATTATTTGTTTTGGCGAGTTTTATGAATTTCAATTCGCTGCTTGTCGAAAATGACAGTGGCATTACTACCTTCTTTGTAGTAATTATTTTAATTTCCAAAACTAATTTAACAATTTTCAAAACAAATTATTTTTCGTCTAAACTCTTTATTATAAACGTTTTTATAGAAATCTGAGTATATATACAAGCTTTTATGTCATTAAAATTATGAGAAATGACATTTAATATTTAATTACAAAAATAGGATATCATAATAGAAGTAAAATTTTAATAAAGAATATAAATACATATAAAAATTTATATTAATAAACCAAAAATCAACTATTTTATGATTATAACAAATTTAAAGATATTTACAAAAATATCAAATAAGTGAATTGTAATATTTAGCAATAATAAATTCCTAAAATAATTATTTTAAGATTATAAAATATTTGAACTAATGAATAAACATACATAAAACATTTGTATTAATAGAAACCAAAAATAATCATTCATATGGTTATAAAAAATACTTACAAAAAGATTTGAATTAATTAATAAAATGTATGCAAAATTCTGTATTAATAAAAACTTAAAATAGTTATTTTTATACTATAATTTTTATTTTTATGATTATAGAATTTTTTTTAAATTATTTGAATTATTAAAAAGTTTAAAATTATTTCTTATTATCTAGATTTTTTAAATAAAATAAATAGATATTTTAAGGAAAAATAAAAATATATTTAAGAATAAACAAATAAGTATTTTATGAATATAAAAAAACTTTTAAAGTATTTAAAAAAAAACACATCCTCCCTCATGCTTATTAAAAAAACATTAAATGCGTTTTTTGACTTTTTCAAAATTTTAAAAGCGCTTTTAAAAATATACAAATGCCTTTTGTAGACCTAAAACCATTTTTAAGAGGTAATATCAAATTGACCCTTACTTTATCATCATTCTTAATTTTGAGAATTAAAAAAAAAAAAACTTATTGGTACTTTAAAAAGGAAAATGCTCGGTGACATCATAGATATTATTTTTAAAAATAGGAAATTTTTAAAGATAAATTTAGAAAATATAAGAGTTAAATGACACAAATACCCCTACTCATCATACGGTACTCTTAATTTTTTAATTAAAAAAAAAAAATGGTATAGAAAGGAGGAAGAGAGAGATTTTTAAATAGACGCTAAAATTCAATAGAACGCATTTTAGGAGCACGGATCTCTCCTTTCTGTCGATGTTTCCATATTCGTTTGGAATCATTATAATCGTGGAAAAGTATTGAAGAGGTTGGATTGTTGGACTTGACGAGGAGGTTTTGGTCGTTTAAGTCAAAAAAACAGAAGAAGAGGGAATTTATACTCTGCTCTTGATTCCAATTTCAACCATACCTGGAAACATAATGAATCTCTATCTCGTAAGATGAAGATCATCATCGCCGTCGTCGCTTTATAAAAATCGGTGTCTCGTAGAGTTCTCCGCTCCAGCGCGGTTTCCGCCACCGTCACCGTTCAATCAGTGGCGTTCCCGCCAGTTTCCTCTCAGAAAATGTCATGCATGTCAGAAGCCGCGCCTCCCGTGCTCCAAACTGTCACCGTCACCATATCATATCCGGAGCTTATAGTACGTATCTCGATGGCACTGTTTGGTTGCCGAGAAAATGGAGGAAAAGGCTTGGAAATGAAGTTTAGTGTGTTTGATATTTCTCTCTAGAAAATGAAACACTTGCGTTAGTCTGTCGAAGTGTTGTGCGGCACTCTATTGAGCTGTTTCTTTCGTTGTTGGGAACAGAACAAACGAGAATTGTGTGATATAAGTATTTGTTTCTGACACTTTTCTTTTTCCGAGTGTCAGCAAGCAAGCTGAAACAATCTTAACCTTTTACGGAGGAATCCGACGAAAAGAAAAGGAAAAACACAATTCACTTTCTTACTTCTAATGTTTGGCTCCTGAGAAACTAAAAACCTCATATGTAAAACTTAATTCAGTTTATTATTCTTTTTATCAACGAACAATTGGATCATTGAAAATTCGCGGTTTGAGCCTTTCCTTCTACGTTTCTTTTATGTTTCTTCCGTTTCTAGACCAATTTTTTCCTACTCATTTAACTTTAATTTGGAGTTTTGGTGAGTGTGCTGTTATTTTTGGCACTTAGTCTGCAGTTTGTTTGAAATACTCTCTTCTTCTGCTTGAATTTTATTGTATTGATATTAATTGAAATAGGACAAAAATGCTGATTTATCAATGAAGATCGAAGAAGGGTTCGGACCCAATGGATTGGGTATTCTGACAATAGCTGGTGTAAGAATGCTTTACTAGTGATTCCTTATGTTATTTTACTCACTTTTAGCATTTGATTTTCATCAAATCCGCAGGGTTTCATGCTTTGAGTTTGTTCACTGGCTAATTAGTAGGTTATCATGGTTAATGTCCTAATTTTTCTGTAGTCGGTTCTTTTGTGACATTCACTATGTTAAAACTAAAAACATCCATTGTATCATATATAATCTGCTAGTTGTGAATCTGCATGTTGGTCCCCTTAATCTTCACTAGACAACATCAACATTGGCCATGACAAGACCCTGAAAATGTAAAGACATCAATACGGCCGTAATATATTCTTGAGCTAATGTGAAAGTATTCTTAACTATCTAAAGTTTTAGTAGGTTCAGATTCTGATATATTTTTTTCTAAACATGATTTGCCATCTGTTTCTGTCTATGGATTGATAATTGCTCCATGAAAAATGTTGCATTTCTCTATATTTCTTCCAGTTCTATGTGCACTGTTTTAATTTTATCTATGGAGTTTTAGTTGCCGGTTAGATTTTTAGGGCACCACTCACTTTATGTCTGATTTCTTCTTTAGCAACTATTTGAGACTGTTCTCTTCTTCTTTATAGGTACCTGGATTTTCTTTATTGCGCCAAAATCTCCTACGCCTTTCACCTAGGTATAAGCTTATAAAAGGAGTTTCTGTTTTTATCCTGATCTCACATAGGTCTAACATCAAGATAGAGGCTTAAAAGTAATCCTTATGCTGTTGCTCATGGATTGTTCCTGCTCTTTTATCAGATTAGCAAGCCTACCGGAGGAGGTGAAGAAGGAACTCGAAGATCCTAATAGCAGGTGATTTTTACTGTTCTCTGGTCGCACTTATTCTTACTTTCAAATGAATATGATGCTACCCATTGGTCCATCGTCCTTGGTTAAGAATCATTCCACAACATTTAACTGTTATATTTTACCCTTTTTTTTTCGTTGGGAGAACTTTTGAAGAAACTACAACCCTCGTTTCTTTGACATCCATTCTTCTTAAAGCCCCACCTATGCAACATTTTAGGAGTCCTTCTCTAGCTTGAGATATTGCAGATATGACATAGATCTAGCATTTAATAGTTCTTCTCAAGTTCCACTTGTTATGTCCTATGATAAATATGGAAGGAGAAAAACCATGGTATTATTAATTTAAAACATTCTGAAGTTTGAGTAAATGTTCAAGTTCCATTTTGGTAGCAAATCTTACTGAGAAATATGAAAAGGAAATCTTTTGAAAATAGCAGGATAAGTAAACTCCACTGATCGTCAAATTATACTGAAACATGAGCCTAAAAAGTGATGCAGTTTGTTGGTAATTTCCTAGCACCTTTACAGGGCCAATATGAGAGGAATCAGTGAGGATATATGTCAGAAAGGGAATTTTCTCTATGAAATCTTTTATAATGTTTATTTTTGTTGGAGATAGAAAATGTGTCCCTGGAAGAAGATTTTGTGCAGCTTGACACTTTGAAAGACATCAGTTTCTGATGCCTTTTAGCTTAAATTAGCACCTTCTATTGATTATTGATATCCTAAGGGAGACAGGTATTTTTGTGAGTAGTGGTGATATCAGCTTTCACTTTTTAACTTGATATTCTATGGGATATCAAGATCTCTTCTATTGATTATTCTATGGGAGACAGTTTGTCATCATGGCCCTTAATCAAACAGACTTCTAACTTTTCTTTTTTTTAACTGCTCTCATCTGTAGGTACAACTTTGGATGGAGTCATGGGAAAGAGAAGCTTGAATCTGGAAAACCTGGTAAGTATTTTTTTATATGAACTTTATAAATGATTTATGATTTAACAAGATCATGCTTCCTCTTGTGGAACCTCCTATGGCATATAGAGCAATTATTTCCTCAGTCTTTTCGTAGCTCATTATTGTATAGAAACTAGTGAAAATCATTTGAGATAAACTCAAAATGTAAATGATGCATCATCTTCTACCCGAATCCAATCACTCAATCAATGCGTAATTTTATAATTAGCATAACGATTTTTGCTTCCCATTTTAGTTTTCAAATTGATATTTTTGGTTACTACAAAAATAAAAGGCCATTCTAAATAGTTTTCTAACGTCTTCTAGTGCTTTTGGTAAACCTTTTTACATTTCTATCAGCCTTTTTTTCTAGCACCAACAGATTCACGTAACTGTGTGTCAAACATGTAAAAATTTTGTTTTACTTATGGCGGTAAAAGTTCAGCAAATTGCAGTAACTCTCAAATGTACTGAAGAAAAGGTTATTTTATTTATTCCTTATTAACTAAAATAAACATTTTTGCAAGGTTATGACAAGAAACTAACATAGTGGATATCTTTAGTATTTGCAAGGTCAAACTAAAGACTTCAACTTTTTGAACAATTTGTTGTTTGACTCATTTATCAATGGCTCACGCTTTCATAAGCATCTAATCTTTCCCTGTTGCTTTTGTCTTGCTTTTTGTTGTGCAGATATGTTGAAAGGCTCTTTCTATGCAAATCCAGTATTAGACATACCCACAACTGAGGCACCCCTTATCCAACGGTATAAGTAGCAATGAATGTTTTTCACTTTTGTGCTTTTAAGTATTGTTCATTAATCCAAGAAATTGTGTCTGGCTAGGGAATTTGTGCTTTGTGAGGGAAGAAGCAATTTGATAATTCAATACAATTTTCCCCTTTTAAGATTAAAGAAAATATGGAAATTAGCTGATGTACAATATCTGAAACAGTTTCTTATGCTAATCAACTGTGAAAACATTGCTTTGGAGTAATTATTGTTGCTTGTTACCATTGTAACCCAAAACCTTAACCTTCTAGATCATTGGCCAACAGTACATATCAAGATGGCATAAACACTTTCTCCCACATGCAGTCTTCTCTTCCTTGCATGTGGACCGATTAAAAAATTCATGACCTTTTGAAAACCAAGGCTATAATACTATGTTGCACTAACAACATGTATTATAGGTTACTCTTCTGCGATCATCGAAACACATGTTTGAGCACTTTCACATTTCTTCTCTTAATCATGTATAAAATCCATTCTTTAACGTGTATAATTGATTGCATATATTTTTAGGCTTGTTTAGTTGAATGGAGGCATGTGCAAAAGCATGTAGATGCTTTTTCTTAATAGTGCTGGTTTTCCATATATTGCATGGTGAAGCTTGAAACGTGTGAGTCAAGTGGACCAAGAATGATATGTGACCATTCCTGTGTAAAAGGTGTATAGAATCATTTGCTGAACTGGTTTTTATCAATTGCTTTGCCTCTCACTAAAGAAATTTTGATGATTCTTAAAAGGATAAAGAGTATATATTATAGCAGAAGGGTTGTAGATTCCTGCCATATAGTATAGAATTAAGCATATGGATAGAGAGGAGTAAGTCTTGGGTGACACATTCATCTTATGTGAAATTGAAGTTAGTTGATCCATATCTTTGCTTGGTTGAGATTTTTTTTGGAAAGTTGAAATTATATTTGTTCTATTTGAATTGCGTCATGTGCATGTGTACATTTTCCCAAACTTAATGAGGGTGCTTTTGGATGGGGAGTGGAGGAGGGAGAGGGAGAGGGAGGAGTGCTTAGTGGGGCATCTCTTTAAATACGCATTCTACTTTTAATTTTTTGTTGATATTGTGCATACTTGTAATTTGTTTTATCAAGAACAGGATAACTCATGGGTTTTGGAAAATATCCACCTTCTTCTCTCACTTTTCCTTTTCTCCTTATTTTTCCTTCTTTCATTTGGAAACTTAATAATCATTTTATAGTATAGATTGGGAGACCGTATGAAAAGACAGGATGGCCTATGATTTAATGAAAATAGCACCCTAAATAGAGTTCAATGGAGTACGACTGATGTAGCAAACCTAAGTAGCTGGTTAATGCCTTTTTGAGTTAATATGATTAAGAAAATTATGAGTTGTGTTTATATATAATATTCCAAAATAATTTTTGATACATTTTCTCCAATAGTGAAATAATTATTATTTCTGATATATTCTTGTCACTACAACTATAAAAATATAAATATTATATTTAGTTGAAAATGATATGATATATTGCTCCAGAACTTCAACCTTTACATTACAGGGTTTTAAAAGTTATGAGATATTTGCCTATCACAAAAATTACAATGAGCTATTGCATTATATTAGCTTTGATGGAGTGAATGAAGATTGGACCAAAAATTGTATTTCACAAATCAAGATTGCTGATTTCCCTGCTTTTTTTTTTAAATGTATTTTCTTGAAATATTGCCTGAAGTGTTTTTTAAGACAGGGACACATGAGAAAGAGTATTGGAGAAAAAAACTGTTCCCTTGTAAGATCTTGTACTAAATCCTGGATCCCAGCTATAGAACATGAATTTTTCACTGAAATGGATGATAAATCCATGTGTATCACCAAGATAAATTACTGAATTTCTATGAAATATTAGATGAAATTGTTTTAAGACAAGGAGAAAAGGTGAGGAAGAGTAACAAAGGAAGTTTCCCTTTTCAAACCTTAGCCAAAAACAAGGGATCCCAATTATAGGACATGCATGTTTAGCTGTTGATGAAAAAATAGCCATCCTATTTTTTAGTTTTCTTAAAAATTTATTTATTTTCCCCCCATGTTTGGTGCTGTAGGTATCCATCATATTGTGGACCAAATATATGGCCAAAACATGCTTTGCCAGAACTTGAAGTGGGTATGTTCACATCCATTTATTTTGTTCTCTCTGTAAGAGTTGAGATGTTTAACTTTTCAGCATATGTTGAAGCTCTGTCCCAAAGTTCATCTGACTTTGTTCTCAAGAAATGCATAGGATTTGTAGATGTAATGAGTAGATAATGCATGCCAAGGCTAAAGATATGATTCACTGGTGTATACATGTGAATGATCATATCTTGAATCATATGCTTTGTTGGTGTAACTAATTAATTCTTATCATCATTGGTTGAAACAATTATCATAATGGTCTTCAACATTTGGTGGTCCGTCTTTGTGGAACTTCTGCTTATCGGTTATCTCTTGATCTTTTATTGCTAACCAATTTACCTTTTGGTAGACCTACATTGCGCTTAGTATTCGAGGACGCTACAGAGGTCGACTTAAGAAGGTCAGTGAGAGGAATAAGGGGGTAATTGGGTCATTTTCCTTGGTTAGTTAGGATTTGTGGGTGTCGTCCTAGGTCTTTTTTGTGTGATAGGTGCTGGGGTATTTCGGGAAAATTGGTTTGGAATTGTGTATAAAGGATGGGGTTGGTATGATGGGGCATGATTCTTGTTTGCCTTTTATTGTTTGTAAAGGAGCGTGAGCACGAGGAGGGATAAGCGGGGCCCCTCGAATGCAAAGTAACTATCTTGGAGTTATACGTAGTTAATGATTTATTTATTTTTTAAATTAAGTGTTTGATTCCAACATATTTGGTATCAGATCCAGGTGGGTGCTTAGGAAAATGGTAGGAAAAAAAGCGAGAAATTGGATGTGAAGAATTTGGAAACGGAGTGGAAGAGGAGATGGAGTCGATGCGAGGGATTTGAAGTTTGCTTGAGGGATTTCAAAATACTAATTGGAAGAGGGGCCCAATTTGAGATACTTAAGTAAACTATTTATGATATCTGCCCATAGGGGATTTGGTTTAGACATCGACAGGGGGATGAGAAGACAAAAATCAGTGGATATGGGCTCTGCACTTTGAGACGATCATACCTAGAAAAAACGAAGGAGAATTTGCTCGAGTAGGGAATTTTGGGGAGGGGGGAAGCGCGGGCTAGAAGGGTTGAGATGCCTACTTTCGACGACTCGGACCTAGATGGATGGATGAGTAGGGTTGAAAGATTTTTTAAACTGAATCGAATGAATGAATGGGAGAAAATGGATTTAGTCATGATCAATATGGAGGGAGAGGCTTTGACTTAGTACTTCTATGAGGACATCTTTCGCCCATTCCAGAGTTGGTCGGAGTTTGAGACGATTGCTAGAGCGATTAAACTGATGGAAGGAACACTCAGGCTTGATTACTTATCTCTGCGTGAAGGAGCGATAAGAATATTGAAGCCCGATTTGAGAGGTTGTCTTGACCACAGTCGGCGATGCCAAGCATTTGTTGGAGGGCTGTTTGTGAATCGATTTGGACTAACAATTTAGATGTCCCCAATTGAGAAGCGAAATTGAACCTAAAGCAAATGAAGAATTCAGCGCATGAGAATGTAGAGCGGTAAAGGGGAGTTCCTGGCGGCGCGGAGGATGGGGGATCTACGGGTTCGGTGATGAAAATTACCACTATAGCGGAGAAATCCTTGATTATCGGGTGGAGGCGTCATTCAAGCGGATGTCCGATGTAGAGATGCAATTGAGGCGTGAAAAAGGCTTTGTTACAGGTGCGATGAAAAATATTCGATCGGCCATAGATTCAAGTTGCAGGAGTTACAGGTGGTTGTTTGCCGGGAAGAGGAGCAGGAAATTTTTTTGACATCGACGAGGAGCCAAAATCAGAAGGGTCTAAGAATGGGGGTAGCGCGGTGGCGGAAGTCTCGGTGAACTCCATGATAGGGTTGATGTCTCCGAAGGCAATGAAGCTATGAGGTGGGATCAAGGGTGATGGGGTTGTAGTAATGGATCCATCCCAGGTGCTACTCACAACTTCATTTCGATAGATCTGGGTTAGAGATGGGGATTGGAGATGGATAAAGCTGTGACTTATGGGGTGATCTTAGGCACGAGATTGACGGTGAAAAGGGAGGGAGTTAGTAGAGGGGTAGAGCTGCAACTTAGCTACAGTGGTTAGAGACTTTGGGGGTCACATGCACCCGGTGGAGACTAAGGTGATGAGGTTGATGTTGGGAGAAACTACGGGTGGAATTCTGAGGGGATCTAGCCTCATGAAGCTCAGTGACCCTTAAGGCATTGGCTTAAGGCTTTGAGGCACGGTGATGAAGAGGTTATGGGTGGAGCTCGACCACTTAGGGAGGAGGAGAAGCCAGCAGGGTCCCAGACTTGGAGGAAATAATTCGAGAAGCCCAGTTTAAGAGAGAAGTGTTGAATGCCAAGGATCTAGCATGACACGGTAGGGAGCATGCTATTGTGCTCGAGGAGGGTGTGGAATGGAGTAAATGTTCACCCCTTATCATTTATCCCCGGATATAGAAGGATGAGATCGAGGCGGATTAGCGGAGATCTTTGTCTGCTTGGGGATGATCTGATGACTATAGCCCTTTCTCACAATTCCCACATCCGAGTCCTTGAAGATCCTCTTGGATGACACACGGATCAACGGTATTCTCAAAGTTGGATCTAAAATCGGTACCACGAGTTAGGATTCTCAAAGAGGATGTTCCCGAGAGCTGACCTTTTGGACCCGTGAAGAAGGGCACTATGAGTTCCTCGTCATGTCGTTCGGCCTTACCAAGGCACCCTCCAAGTTTCAAGCGCTTATGAATGAGATCTTTAGGGAGTATTTGCGGCAATTTGTGTTGGTATTTTTTGAAGATATGCTTGTGTACAGTCAAAATTTGGGGGAACATCAGTGGCATTTGAAGAAGGTGTTGATGGTACTAAAAGAGCAACTGCTGTATGTGAATTTAGCTTAATGCCAATTTGGCCAGAAAAGGTTGGAATATTTGGGGCATGTCATCTTAGCACAGGGGCTAGAGGCAAATCAATCAAAAGTAGAGGCAATCTTTGAGGTAGCGATTCTAAAAATATCAAAGAGGCTGAGGGTTTTGGATTTGACAGGATACTACTAGAAATTTGTCTCAGGATATATGGTAAAATAGCATGGGCCCTTACTGAGCAGCTCAAAGGATCAATTTGGATGGAGTTGAAGAATCCTTCCAACTATTGAAGCAAGCATTGGTTAGTGTTCTTGTTCTCGCTTTACTAGATTTTACTAAGCTTTTCATCATTGAAATTGATGCATCAGGGGCTGGATTGGGAGCAGTCTTGTCGCAAGACCAACTACCTATTGCCTATTACAACGACCCCTTACCACCACGAGCACGACTCAAATCAGTTTATGAGCGTGAATTAATGGTGATAGTTTTTGCAATCCAGAAATGGCAGCCCTACCTTCTGGGACGCAGATTTATAGTTTGGACAGACTAAAAGAGCTTGAAATTCCTGTTGGAGCAGTGTTTGGTGAGTGCAGAGCACCAACAGTGGCTAACCAAGTTGTTGGGATATGATTTTGAAATTCAATACCACCCGGGAGTTGAAAACAGAGCTGCCGATGCCCTATCTCGAAGGCCATAAATTATTCAACTTGCTGCACTGTCTTTAGCAAATGTAATTCACTTGGGACAGATAGACTTCGAAGTTGAGAAGGATGAAAAGATGGGAGCTATCAAGCAGGATTTGATGAAAGGTACTAGAGAGCATGCAAGATACACACTGATCAACTACTGATTACTGTACCACGGGAAAACAGTGTTATCATAAATTACCTCACTCTTAAGCAAAATTCTAACAATAAATCGATCATTCGATCTTAAAAGACATATATGCGCGAGCAAGTCGAGAATTTCTTGCTTGCAGATAGGCGCCATGTTAGCAGTATGTGGCCGCTTGAACGGTTTGTCAACAACATAAATACTTAGCCATGTCACCAGCATGCCTTCTCTAACCGTTACCCATCCCGGAACAGATTTGGGAAGAAGTGACCATGAATTTTATTGAAGGGTTACCTAAATCAGTGGGAATGGACACAATATTGGTGGTGGTGGATCGATTTAGTAAATATGCTCATTTTGTAGCTATGCACCATCCTTTTATGGCTCAAATGGTGGCTGCCGTGTTTGTGAAGGAGGTGGTTAAACTCCATGGAATACCCTGAACCATTACAATTGACCGCGACAAGGTCTTCACTAGTCATTTTTGGGCTAAGTTGTTCCGATTGCAAGGTACCAAGCTGCAGAGAAGCTCCGCATACTATCCTCAAACAGACGGACAGACGGAGGTAGTAAATAGAAGCGTGGAAACATACCCATGTTGCTTCATGGGTGACAAGCCAAAACAGTGGCTGTGATGGTTGCCTTGGGTAGAATAACGCATCTTTCCATACTTCAGCTCAAACTACACCATTTCAGGTGTTTACGGAGGATCCCCCACCAGTGATTAGATATGGCGGCCATCCCACTTCAGTATCACAATGGAGGCAATGTTGGAAGAGGGATGCCATGTTGGAGGTGCACAAGGAAGTTCCATCTTTGAAGGCTAAAGCTAAAATGAAGCAGCTGGCTAGGATGGGAGCGTCGAAAGGTGCAATTTGAGGAAGGTGAAATGGTTTATGTTAAACTTAAGCCATACGAAAAATCCTTGGCTAAAGGCGTAATAAAAAGCTAAACCCCGCGATTCTATGGTCATATAAATTTTGTCCCACATTGGAACAGTGGCCTATTGATTAGAGTTACCTTCTCAGGCATCCATACAAACAGTTTTCCATGTTTCCCAACTGAGGAAGGCCATAGGGACCTCCACTACAACCACCGACATTCCACCTCAACTTTCTAGTGAGATGGAGCTTGTAGTGGAACGAGAGGACATCCTGCAAATTTGACAACAACTGGTAGGGAATACTAATGTACTGGAAGTATTGGTGAAGTGTAAAGGGCTGCCAGAGTTTGAAGCCACTTGGGAGGACTTGGAAAACTGCTGCAGCAGTTTCCTGGATTCCACCTTGAGGACAAGGTGTAAGATTATGGGAGGGGGAGTAATGGTAGACCTCCATTGCGCTTCATGTATTCTAGATGCTCTAAGAGGTCCAGCTGAGAGGAATAAGGGGGGAAATTGGGTAATTTTCCTTGGTTAGTTAGGATTTGTGGGTGCCATCTTGGGTCTTTTTGTCTTGTGACAGGTTCTGGGGTATTTCAGGAAAATTGGTTTGGAATTGTGTTTAAAGGGTGAAGGGGGTGGGCTGTGATGGGGCATGATTCTTGTTTTCCTTTTCTGTTTGTAAAGGAGCCGTGGGCTCAAGGAGGGATGGCAGGCCCCTCGAATGTCTGCAACTATCGTGGAATTGCTTCTACAGTTAATGGGTGTTTTTTTGTTCTGGGCGTGTTTGATTCCAACACCTTTCTCCTTGTTTTGATTTTAATATATGTACTATCCACAGCATTTAGTCAAAATATATTCTTTGATATTGTATATTTCCTTGGAATTGAGTTATTCTAAGTGATTTTGGTTCCAGACTTTGCTTCATTTTCCCTTGAATGTGCATATTTGAAGAAAAGGAGATGAGATTCCTTATAAGGGCCTGGACAGAAATTTTATGGAGTCTATACATTTAAAGTGTTCCGAGTGCCAGTCTTCTGCACTCTTGTTTTTTCTTTTGTTACAACTTTCTTCTCCATAGTTTAAAAAAAAAGTTTTGATTTTGCATGCATTGATATTATAGCCGATGATGATGTCTTGAGAGCAAGATCTACTAACTGAATATAGTACATGTCTGTGGTTTTTTGGTTTTAAGTCTTGTAAGATTCTGATGTTTCATGGACTGTTTGGTTACTAAATATTGGTTATTGATATGTAGCTTTTAAAGCTCTTGGAAAGCTGATCCTGGATGTTGGGTTATTGTTGGCATATCACTGTGATCAATATGGTAAATTCTCTATATCTAATAAATATTTTTAATTTCATAGTCACAAGAAAATGAACTAGTATTTTGTAAGCTATCTACTTTCACATATTTTGTTGAACCAATTGATTTTTGCACAAACTTTCTAAGGACTTCTTTAATACTTATTGTAATCAGAGATAATTGAAGGAAGAATTGTGGTTTTTCATTGATCACAAACAACCTATTTATATACAGACAATCCCCAAAAACCAAATAGGAAAGAATATGAAGTTTCTAACTCTGAAAACATGTTTCCTTTTCCCGACTAGTTTCTAATTCACAATCTTATGCTTCACCTCGAGTTGGAGTATAGATGTTGATCATGCCCAACTTGTTATAAAGATAACTAACTCGATCCTCGCTTAAAGATTTTGTGAAAATATCTCCTAATTGTTCTCCAGTCTTTACATATCCTGTAGAGATCAACCTCAACTGAATATTCTCACGGAAAAAATGACAATTTATCTCAATATGTTTGGTTCGTTCATGAAATACCGAGTTAGATTCTATATGCATGATAGCTTAGTTATCACACCAAAGCTTCGCTGGTACTAAAGTTTCGATGCTCACTTCCATCAATAGTTGACGTATCCACATGATCTCGCGCAAAGGCGTGCCACGACTCTACAATACTTTGACTCCATAGCTAGATCGTGTGGCCAATGAGCACAACTTCTTCTTTCTTATGAGATCGGTTCCTCAAAAAAGACCTGATATCACGAGGTGATCTCTATCTTCCTTAGATGCATGCCGGCCAGCGTCGAGGAAAAGCACTTCCCGATCACGATATGCCCGTACTTCTTATCTGATATTCCACGTCAGGGAGAACTTCTTTGAAATAACATGGATATGCTCTGATCATGATGATTGACTATGGGAGATGATTTATACTGACTCAAAACACTTACTAAATAAGCAATATCCGTGCGAGTTATTATAAGATAATTCAATTTCTCGGCCCGAGTCAACATATCTCTGGGATCTTGAATAGTTCTCCTTCCTTAGTTAGTTGTACATTAGGAGCCATAGGAGTACTACATGGTTTTGCGCCTAATTTCCCTATCTCAAATAACATATCAAGTACATATTTTCGTTGAGATAACAGAATTCTCTGCTTACTTCTCATGACTTATTTTAGAAATACTTGACATTCCTAAATCTTTTGTGTGCTTGTGAAGAAATGATTTGAGATAATATACCTTTGAGTCACTCGGTGATGATGATGTCATCCCACCGCCACACACTACCAGGTAGAATAATGCAGGCCCGGAATCTTACTTAGAGATAGGTGATCGAACTTACTTTTACGTATGCGAATGTCTGTTGCTGATTAGTTTGCCCGAACCAAGCACGGGGACTCTGTTTCATACCATACAAATATTTACGAAGGCAGCTTTACGCCACTTATCTCGGCCAGAAATGACGAACCAGGAGGTTTGCTCATGTAAGCGCTTCACGAAGATACTCCATGCAGAAAGGCATTCTTTATATCAAGGTACAGTGCAAATTTCAATCATAAAGGCAATAAGGAAATAAATAGACGAGCGGATCTTCGACAGCTCTGAGAAAAATATTAGAATAATCGACTCCGTAAATTTGAGCATAGCCTTTATGACAAGATGAGCCTTCAATCTAGCGACAAACCCATCGAGTTAAACTTGGCTGCAGACACCCAGCAATGACCAATAGCCTTCTTGCGGTGAGTAGCGACACGAGTCCGTGCCATGGTCATCCCCAGAAACTGCGTTTCATCTACCATGGCACTAAGCTGACTAGGGTGAGATAAAGGCCTCTCGAGATAGTGTTAGGAAGAGGGTGAATCAAGAGATGCAATAAAGGAACAAGGAAGGCTGACAAGTGGTTGCGGAAACAAGCGAAGAGATTGGGTGAAATGTGTGTCGTTTACGCTCGGAGAGCAATCGGAAGATCATCATTTTGAATTGGATTTGATGACAAAGCGGCTGTGTTAGATTATTAGAGACTAGAGGGTTATGGCGCCCAGGGAATACCTAAGTAATGGGAAGTTTAATAAGGCAGGCAGGAGCAAAGAACGTTAAGGAGATGAGTGTATACTAATAAATCATCATCCTCCCCGACTAATGCTTAGTAGAAGAGAGGAAAAAAGGGGTACTCTAAAAAAATGTAACATCAATAGACACAAAGTATCGTCGAAGAGGAGGACAATAACATCAATAACCTTTTTGAACACGAGAGTAACCCAGAAAAATGCACTTTAAGGATTTTTGATCAAGTTTAGAGACTTGTGGATGAACATTCCGAATAAAACATGTGTATCCAAAAACCTTAGGCTCAATAGGAAACAAGGGATTATTAGGAAACAGTTGATGATAAGGAGTTGCCCAGTTTAGAATCGATGATGGCATCTTATTAATCAAAGCGATGGTAGAGATTGCATTAGCCAAAGTGTTTAGAGACATGCATTTGGAACAATAGAGACACGTGCGGTCGAAAAGATGTATATTCTTTCTCAACTACCAGTTCTAAGAGGTGCATCCATCACGAGAGGGTTTTGATGGAGAATCCAGAGTGTTGTAACATGAAGATTGAGATTTAGATAAATATTCTTTGGCATTATCATTTCCTTAATATTTGAAGCAGATACATGAAATTGGGTTCGTTCGCCTGAGCGGTGAATAGAGAAAATAACTCATAACGACTTTTCATTAAATAAAAACGAGTCACGGGGAGAAATCATCCCACAGTAACAAAATATTTAAAACTAGTGGGGACATAAGCGGGCCAAGGACCGAGCATCGAATGAATTAACTCAAGGAGTGGAAGCTCGTTTATTGACTGCAGGGACTCAAATGCACGTGATGAAGCTTAGCATATTGATCGACTCACAATTCACTTGAGGACATACTAGAAAATCGGTATTTCTTGACAAAGAAGAAGCCCAGGATGACGGCGTAGTGAACTTCATGCGAGGTACATGATCCCGGAACATCTGATAGGCTTTGGCAGCCACGGATCAGAATGTAGGGCCCGAACTCTTGTCCTATACTAATAACCCGTTTCGTCAAAAGATCTTGAAACAGACAATAACCAAGAAAGAATAAAATACTGCAATTAAGTATTCAAGTAAGTTTACTCACAGAAATTAAATTAAAAGAAAAATGTGGTAAACTTAGAACATAGGTCAAAGGGATGAGAGGAGTAGGATTAATTGTGCGGAGCCAGAACATGATTTAAGACCCGTAATTTAGGGTGACAATAGAAGTGAGGGTGTGGCGAAGTATGGTGAATAAACTAGAATTCGTGTCATGTGGTCGGTGGCTCGAGTCAATGACCCGATTGGAGAAGAGGACAGGCATGGGTTTTACCTAACTTGCAAGTGTAGTGGTGGGTAGAAACGAGCTTGATAACTTAGCATACGCATGCGGCCGCGACTAAGCGCTGCAGGTGTGTACTTGCGGTCTGACGTGACCAATTGAAATCTTCGGTTTCGGTTGCGAAGCTTCTTACATTCAGACGTGTATGTCCTGGCTGCCGTAATAATAACATCTGCTCCCTTGAGGTTGACTGGAGGCTGAGGCGAATCCACGCTGTGGTTTGTTGCTTCATGGCTCGTGATTCTTATTTTCTTGACTATTAAAGTACTCATGAATGAATAGGGAGATCTACGTACATAATAAGCTGAAATTTTCTTGTAGCGAGGAAATCTCAAGACTTGAGAGAATATGAGATTTGGCCAGTATCAAATTTTGAAGGAAGACTAGATAGAAAACTCTAAGCGCCATGCGGTCGCTCACAGGTTTATTGGACTTTGATCTCGGCACTAAAGGGCAGCAACATATTCAACTCCTCATAAGTTTTCTTGAATTCCATGAAGTGGGTAGTAAGAGATTTGTCCTGTTTTTCAGGTCGATGAAAAGTCTTTCACACCTTAAATATTCATGAGACATTCCCTTTTCTAGAATACAGAAACTCCAAGTAATCCATTAATTCTTTAACAAATTCATAGTGATTAATTCGCCAAATTACCTCACTTGTCGTGAATGTCACGAATGCGCCAGATAAAAGGCGAGGCATCATACTCGTCATTTGTTCTTTCAAATCATCAGTTGGTGGCTCCTTAGTGAGATAGGCAGTCATACGAATGCTCCTTACATAGAAACGGTGTTTCTCCACTCGAATAATTGAGTCCGATTCGATTTGTGTTCGTGATTTTGGGCGTCATCGGAACCACTTTTAACAACTACTGACCTTGAGGGCTTCTTATCGTCACGGATCACACATTGGAATAACTAAAAGTACCTGAAGACAAGAAACAGCAATTCTAGAAGCCTAATAGTCACTTAACGAGGTTTCCACTTACAACGCAAGCGATTGGATTTTGCACCTGAGCGGATAGGCGAGCTCCCGAGACTAAGGCAGCGTCTTGTTGGGTCGCGGGAGGCCCGGCCGGAACACATCCACGCGCATGCGTGTGAAACAAAGTGAAATCACAGTATCGGCGCGCATGGCTCCGCGGCGGGTTTGACCATTGGACTTTTTGTGGCCCGGTGGTCATCGGCGTTATTTGACCCACCGGCTTTGTTCTTAAAAAAATCCCTCAAAAATTTGCCTTTTCAATGGCAAATTCAAAACATGGCTCTGATACCATGTAATCAAAAAGATGATTGAAGGAGAACAATCCCTAAACCAAATAGGAAAGAATATGAAGTTTCCTAACTGCGTGAATCGTGTTTCGCTTTCGTGGTTCCCAGTGCAATCTTATAACACTTATTGTGTAGCCTCGGAGTCCATGTGTCTATTAGACACCCAGAAAACTAATTTGAAAGAGTTCAAAATCTGCATTGAAAAGGAAGAGTGTGGACTGGAAATATAATGAGCTTCATTTTTTTGAGATTATTTTCCTGTTATCTAATTAAGTTACTCCTGTGTTTATATCCACTATATTTAAGTTACCTTGGACTGTGAGTGGTGAACCTTTCTCATCCTTGCTGGTCTGAGAATTGGAAGGAACATACAATATGAGGAAAAACAAAACAAAGAATACGACTAAACAAGAACAGAAAAGGCAATCCCTATGTTTGAAGATGACTGAAAAGCTTGAAAAGTCACTCAAGGGCACATAATAATGTTGAAATGGATAGGAAAACTTATGGGAGAACCTTGATGGCTATGGGGGCTCATTTGAAAATTTGGAAGGTTTCCAAATCTCTGTTTATAAAATTTCCAAAAAACGTTTCCTGTGCATTTTAAAGAAACATTTGACTATTTTCTTAGGAAATTGATGCTGCATGTTTTGTACTCTTGATGGAAGTTTCTTGTCAGTTTTTGAACAGGATTCGCAGAAAACAGCTCTCTTTGAAGATGGGTGTTTTCAATAATTATTTTCTCATTTATAAGGGGGACATAAATACTTTACACCATAAGTGATAAAAAATAACCTCTCTAAACATCAATTGCTTTCTATCTATTCTTGACAGCAGTTACCCACCAGTTCTGAGTGGTGTTTTTCAGAAATGAGTTTCCCCCTCTTGAAATTTGAACTTTTAGACCATTCTTGTCTACAAGGGAAAGATACTGCTTGAAGCCTCAAATATGACAGAAATCAACTTTTACTCTTTACCTGCGTTGCCCAAATAATTAAAATATATTTATGGGGTGATGCCAAGCTTGAATTAGTGTTTAGGAGATTATCTGCATTGGGCTTAGATGTTTTGTTTCAGGGCCCTTTCATGCTCTGGCCTGAACATGCATGAGTGTTGCTAGGCTCTGTGTAAGCTCTAAAAAATGTCAAATACATCTTGCTTTTCTGTAATTATATAACTTTTTTGTATTTTGCCTTGCTGTTCTCTCCATGACCCTTAAAAAATTTTCTGATTACTTGAGCAGTATCCAGATTGATGAAAATTAAAGAGGATGAAGGCCTAGAACAGATACTTCTTCGTTCTCGCTGCCATAAAGGGCGTTTGCTTTATTATTTTCCGGCAGAGAAGAGGTGATTATGTTTCTTATCACAAACTTTTGTGGCTGAATAATGCTATTGTGGAGCCCTTTGTGATTCTTCATTCATCATGTTCTTGCAGGTCTATTACACTTTGATCAATATAGTCACATTCATGTTTTCTTTGGTGAATTATATTTGCTTAGTCATAGATGCTGGTAAGTACAAGATAAGGAAATTTTCATGTTCACATGATTAGAAATCCTGCACAACATGCAAATTTCTGAGTCCAGAAGCTTACCTAAGAATTTCTTGCATGACCTTGCTAGAATTTAGAGTTACCAAAATTTTTAAATCATAGATAGAGAATTTTAATATTGTAGCTCTATGAAAATACTAGACTAGATTCTTCAGAATTTAAGAATATAAGATGATGCAGCAGATATGATGGAAGATATTAAGATTGTTTTTTAATTGGAAGACATCATTTGAAGACAGTAAAGAGCTAAAAGATGGCATGTGAGAAAGAAGATATCATTGCCAAATATTTTCCTTTAACTTGTTAGCCATTTTTTCTACTTCTACTACCTCTTACCTACATAGCTCCTTAGCTTCTTTCTTGCTGCTCGTGCTAGTTCCTAGCTCTATATTTGCTAGCTTCTTTTAAGAATATTTTTGTTAACTTGCTTTTGGAGTGTGGCTGTTTAAAAGAGACGTGTTGATTAGGAGGTCTAATAACTAGGAGTGATTTTGTATTTTATTTTCCTTGTGTTCTTCTGTACTTCCAATTGAATGGGGCTTCGGCTATCTGTTGGCAATATAATGAAATTCAGCAGAATTCAAGTGGGTCTTTCTTCTGGGTTGGACGTTTAGAAAAGGAATGCTTGATAAGCGTAGACTAATACTGTTTGTGTTCTTGAGTAGTACAACACTTGATTTCCAATTGTGACCAGTTAACAAATATGATGGAAATTTTTTTGCAGTAATTGCACTGAGGATGATGATTCTATGTCATCTTGGTGTGGATGGCATACAGACCATGGTTCCCTAACAGGTGATAATTTTTCCAGACATCCAACCGTGTTAATTTGAGAAGCCATGGAAAAATCCACTTATTCTTTCTTGATTTATAGCATATCTCTCTCTCTCTCTCTCTATTTATATATATATATATATATATATATATATATATACTATATGTATATATATATATATGTATATTATATATATGTATGTATGTATGTATGTATACACTCCTGTAATCAATGCAAAGCATCTATTTACTACACCATAGAGAGTTTGGTTAATATTAAAATTCAAATAATAACCTTTATGCATGAAAAACAGTTCATTCTGTTCATTAATTTTATTTAGTTTTGAAATGATTTTTTTGAATTCTTGCTTTCCTTCTTTTGGTTAGAAATCATGTGTTTATTTGAAGAAACAGGAACCAGGAACTAACCAAGTTCCAGAAAAGGGAAAATGATAGTAAGGATCTATGAACCAACACTAAACTTCTTTGTGGGGAAACATGATGCTGCATAATTTACTAAGTTCTTTAGTAGTATTTAAATAATTAAGAATATTTCTATTTCAAATGAGCATCTCTCTCTCTCTCTCTTTATATATATATATATATATATATATATATATATATATATATATATGTGTGTGTGTGTGTGTGTGTGTGTGTGTGTGTGTGTGTGCGTGTGTGCTAAAGACATGATATTCATATTAAACCCAAATCTTACAAGCTTGAGCCTGGTTTCAAAGCTTGGTTTGGCAGGAGGTCCTAGGTTCGAGCCATCTCTCTACAATTTATTCCCCATTTGTTGATTTGAAAGTCCATGGAGGACTCGATTTGGTTTGTTTGACTCTCCATGTGTGTGTATGAGACTGCATGTGAAGGAGGGTGTTACATGATATTCATATTAAACCCAAATCCTACAAGCTTGAGCTTTCTAGGAGAGTTGGTTGTTTAACTATATATATATATATATATATATATATATATATATATAACTTCAAATAAATGAATTTTACGGACAAGATAACTTGGACTCTGTTGGTTGAGAAACATTTCTTGTCTTCTTACATCTTTGTGATTGTAAGTCTTTCTCACATTGTCTGTTTGATTGCTGTTTGAATGTAGGTCTGACATGTGGAATGTTTATGAGAGATGCTGTAGAAATACCTTGCCCTGATAGTGCTGCTGGTCTTTTTATTAAAACCCGAACTGATCAAATAGTTAAAGTACACATTCCTGTTCTTAAATTCACAGTAATTATAGGATTTACTGGCAATTTTATATCTCAATGATGAGTGTTATTCATGATCATTTACCCCAAAATATGAAACTATGCATTACACATATAACTGATTCTAGGACTGCTCTCTTACCTTTTACTCACCACATGTCAATTTTTGTGATGTATTTCACCTTTGAACGGGGGATCTATTGCTAATGTCAAAAAAAGGGAAATTTTGGTGCTGGGATTTGTGTTTGTTAGACAAGTTGGGGGTGCATGGAGGAAACTCTCTCTGAAAGTTTCAGTAAATATTCAACTAAACCTTCCTATATATTAATAGTAAAAAATGTCAGAAACAAAACCTATGTACTGAACAAGCATGAGAAGGTTGTGGAGCTATATACTGCCATTTAAGGGGACTTCTGGAAAAGTGACTCATGAAAATTTCTGTTTGCTAGGATTTTTTATAACAAATGTGTTGATATACAATGAAACAATTGGAAAAAGGAAAGGTAAATTCTATGTACAATGAGAAGATAAAGCATATTTTGAGGAAAAGATGCAGTTGTTTCAACTAAAGGCTGTGCTAATATTTCCATTAGCATCAGGTCTTTCTTTCTTTCTTTTTAAAACGTTATTTCGTCACTATATTTTAATAGATCGGCCCTGACTAACATGTGCTATAACTAAATGGAGTCTAGCAGTTGATGTGCCTGACCTAGCGATATTGATATTTTTCTTTAAAACTAATAGTATTGTCTAATTATGTTTGTTTAAGTAATTGCTCCAAGAAAAATATGACCCTAATAATGTGCCTTTACCGAACACAAATATCACTGAGAATCAAAATTTTAATTGTTGGAAAGCACACGTCTCCCTAGTTTTTTGGTTCATTGAACTGGACAACAAGCAGCTTATTAAAGAGGGATCAACAGATTGATTCCATCTTTAAGGAATATTCCCCTAGTAATTATGTGAAAAGGAGAGAATCCTTCTAAAGCCTGAAGGCACAAGTTAATGGTAAGAGGGAAAAAAGGATTATTAAACTGGAAACAATAAATAAATAACCAAATTTATCTTCCTACTTTTTATATTTTTTCCTTTTTTTTAAAGTAGATACATTGCAATGGAAAAGGCCACACATTTCCCAAGCAGGTAAAGTAAATAAATCAGAAAGTAAGGATCTCCCTGGCAAGTCCTATTTCTGCTTTACGTAATAACGGTAGGTTTCTGGGTCCTTACTGACAAGGAAATCCAATGAGGTTAACAAGGAAAATTGTATTTACTGTGATGCAATTTTCACAAATTAACATCAATCAATTAACCTGCTATGTCATATAATTACTCTGTTGATTCTGTGAATGAAGTTGTCTGAGCTTCCCCTACAACTGTTAAAGATAATGATTAGTAATAACTAAAAGAAACAAAAAAACTATTAGAGAAGATTGAGAAAATGCACTATCTTTATGCGTATAAGCATTGGTTAGTGATAAGTTGGGATACTGTAGAGAAGTTGATTAGACAACACATCTAGAGCAAGGCTGTTATTTGGTTGTCTAAATGCATTTGCAATAGAAAAATACAATGACTACCTATCATCCTAGCCTCTATTTTGACCTGTCTGTCTAACATATGAATGTAACCCTGTATCTCCCAAAAATAGATATAGACATAAAAAGAGACTCTGATGCCATATTCTTTCTGTTAATGATGTCTCTAGCTTTTGGAACTATACTAAGGCTCCATTCTAAGGGTGCTTCTGTAGCATCATAATGTCTCTTTCCTGTAGCCTCGTTTCAGTTCCACCTAGTCACAAATATAGAATGTGTTCAAAAAAATTCAAGAAGAAGATTGCTTGTGCAGTTTTGGTTTGCTAGGTTTGGTCCTTTGAATTTCCCTTGTAACAAATTTTGATTTGCGCTTTCTTATGTTGATAACTGGAAAATACATTGCTTCATTTTAAAGTGCCTCGCACTTTAGATGAGATGGATATGGTTTCACGTATTACCCTGGAGACTGTTTTATTCATCAGGTTGTCTTCGGAGAAGATGAAATAGCATATCAAATTGGTGAGACTGCTGAAATACTGTCAAGAGGTTATCTCTGTGCAACACCACATTGTGTTCGGGTACTCTCTGATAATCCTTTTGTCTATCCATCCAAGCTTTGGCACAACCTTCAGGGCATAAGGCTGTTTTTCTGATTTGCATTGTAATGCTATCCAGTGGAACCAGAGCATTTTTGTGCATGACGAATCTGAATGCGATCAAACTTACACGTGACACCTTCTAAAGGGAAAGTTTTTTTAGTGGCATCCACCATTAAATAATTTATGTACAAAATTTTTTTTTGAACATTACCAAATAATGGACATATACCAATACATTGTGGAACACGCTCCTTTGGTTTGTCTGACCTTGTCAGTCACCAGTAAACTGAAACCACATCAAAAGGTATGAAGGATAAGCTGTATTTTTGTGTAAAAGAGTTGGTTTACTTGTAATTGATCCCATTTTGCTTCTGTAGCAAAATGTGGATATCTTTCCCTTTCATACCTTGATCTTGATGTTGCCTCTTAATTGGTGTCATGATAACTGGGTTGGAGCTGAGCAAGTTGTGGGTTGCTAATGAACACCTAAAATCTATTTCTCCTTTCTAAGGCCAGAGACTGCTCATATTTGGGTTAATAGTAGCACTTTCTTTCTTATTTTCAATTTCTGTAGTCATGTCATTCAAGAAATTATATCTTTATTGTGTGCTCACTTGGTATTAGGCACCTAAGGAAAGAGCTTCTGTGGTGAACGTTCAACATTTGCATTGTTCATGCAGCCTGATTGGTATGTGGGTTTTAGTATATAGTTGGATGTTTCAGACATACTTTTCTTTGGGTTTAAGTGTATTCTCAGTGCCGGTTTTGGTTGTTTTGATCGCATTTGTGGATGTCTAACCATCCACTCTTCATGGTCAATATACATCAATTATATTTTGGAGTTCAGCTATAAGAAGCTCGTTCTCATATGAGAGCAGGTTTTTGCAGGCCAGATGGTGATTTATTTCTTGAGATCTGTGTTTTGTCGGACAAAATTTTTAATCTACACAAATCTCCAAGAGATAAAATCACTTTATCTACTGATTAATACTTCATTCTCATGAATGGCTTTATAAATGAACCTATATTTGATAATGATTCTTAATTCTGGAACAAATCTCATTATCAACATCAGCTTCTCAATCATGTCCTGGTCCATTGCTTAACTTGTCATTGTGACTTGCACCTGGATGTAATACAGCAACAGAAAACATGAATTGATTAAAGAATGAAGAAGATCCCATTTAGACTCTGTTTCTTGTATGTGGACTCTTGTGAAAAAAGGGGAAATAAAAAAGGCATAGCAGAAGATTTTTTACCAATGACAAATAGGTGTAGAAGTTACATACAACCACATTAATTGCACCACTAAAAAACTATGGCTTTTAAGAAAAGTTTTCCACTAAAATTACAGAATGGAATTAATTTTCCTAGAAATAATTGGTTTTTCTTTCTTGTGGGAGGTCATAGCCAATCTGTTGGTTTTCCAGATATGAGTTGACTGATATTATGAATATATTCATTTCTTTTTTTTTTTTTTTTTTTACTTTTTGAAACAAATGGAGGCAACTGAAGTTATGTTGTTATACAGCTTGACACTTGTTATAGCATATATCTATTTTACATATAGAGGTGTAACCTATTAGGAAAATTGTCTTATAGAGTTGTAATCTATTAGGAAGGTGTGTTTTTTGAAACATAGAGTTTTGAAGAGCATGGGATGACACTGGCCCCCTAGGAAGGTGCATCGGCCTTTGGTGACCCTAGCCACCATGTCTAGTGGCCGGAAGAGGCGCATGTGAGTCACACGCGTCGATTGTGCAAATCAGCCCTATTCCCCATGCGTCGGCGTGTGGGGCGCGTCGCCGGCACGAATTCGCGGGCGACCAAATTCACCTCCACGACATCGGTAGGCCGTGACCGAAGCTCCCGACCGCCCACCCTAATTATTGTGGGTAAGGCGACACCCCAGTGTCACATGTTTTTCCCTTCATTGGCTTCATTGGGAATGATTAAAAACCTAGACGATTTGCGGGCGAGAAAAACATGGTCACACAAAAACCTTGCCACTTGTAAAGAATAAGAAGGGAGAGTTGTAATCTATTAGGAATGTTAGATTGACTTTTGTATATATATATTCATAATGGATCAATGAAAAATATAAGGAATTCTTTCTTCCAATTCTCCCTTCTTGTACTTTACATGGTATCAGAGCCTAGGGCTTGAATTTGCAAGAAAAAAGGCAAAAAATTTTAAGGAATTTTGGAAGAACCCTAGGGGTGGAAGGTGTGTTTTTTGAAACATAGAGTTTGGGATAACGTGGGACAACACCGCCCTCGGAAGGTGCGTCGGCCTCCGGCGACCCCAGCCACCAAGTCCGGTGGCCGGAAGAGGCGCTTGAGTCACCACCGCGCGCGATTGCATGAATCCTTTGTTCCCCGTGCGAAGTGGGGGCGCGTCACGACCATGTCGATGACGGATTCTCCGCGACATCATCGGTCGTCGACCAGCTCCCGGCCACCCACTTCCCCCTTATGCAGACACGTCGAGAATAGTGGTTTCGAGAGACTTTTGTGTCGAAGCCCTAGTTTTATAGGGTTTCTTCCTTTTTTTTCTTGATTTCTTGAGATTCAGTGACATGAAGAGGTGATTTAAGGTTTTGGGGAGCGAAATCCATTTTGGTGTGGTGTTTTTTGTGGAAAGGTGGTTCTTTCTTTTTGCAAGATTCTATTTTTTGGTATTTTAGTTTTCAGCGGCGATGTTTAAAGTTCGTATGCGCGCATGACTAACAATAAACCCTCAGGAGGAGTTGTGTGTCATTATTGCCATAATCCAAGACATGTACGCCGGAATTGTAGGAAGTTGCAGAATAAAAATTGAAGATTTCAGTCTGTTCATTATCATAAATCACCTAAGGTAGCATCTACTTCTATCACTACACTCGTCGAGTCAGGTAAAACCAACACATGTTTTATTTAATCTTCCTCCACATGGGTCATTGAATCTGGAGCCACCGACCACATAATGAGGTAATTCGGTTTATTTAATGCGTTTCAATTCCACCCTTCTACGCACTTTTACCCTTTGCAAAGTAATTGACATCTTGTGTCCTTGGGTCGAGACGATTCATCAACTCTGCAAATCACTTTTGACCCCTGTTATGAGTTTACGAGAATTATCTTTTAATTCAATTTTTGTGAGTAAACTCACTCAAATGCGCTGGTGTAGTATCTCATTTTCCTGGTGTGTTGATTCGGGGATCTTTTCGATGGGTGGTTGGTAAGAGGGACCATCTGAAATCTGAGATCTCTGAATCAGCGGAAACAAAGGTCTTGGTCTACGTTCCTTGTTGCGGAGTTGTTACCCCATTCATTGTTTGTTGGCAGGGTCGTCCTTCTCTCTCTCTATCGAAGAAGTTATATCCTTACTTTTCTAGCCTATCCTCATTGAACTGTGAGTCGTGTCAATATTCTAAGCTTCATCATGTGCATTTGAGTCCTAGAGTCAATAACCAAGCTTCCATTCCTTTTGAGTTGGTTCATTCAGATGTGTGGGGTCCATGTCCAGTCGTATCCCCAACTGGTTTTTGATATTTTGTTATATTTGTTGATGATTATTCGTGAACAACTTGGTTATATTTAATGAAAAACCGTTCGTAGTTATTTTCTTACTTTCGTGTCTTTTGTGCTGAAATTGGCTCGATTTCATGTTTGTTGAAGAAAATATGAGAAGTGATCTTGCCAAGAAATATATCTGTTTGAACAATTTCAGTCATTCATGCTTGGTGGCATCCTTCGTCGAGACATCTTGTATTGATACTCCTGAAAATAGAGTTCTTTGAAAGAAAAAATCGACACCTTCTTGGCTTAGCTCGGGCTTTATTGTTTTAAATGCATGTGCCCCGAAGCATTTTTGGCGTCTTTGTTTCCTGACTATTTTGATTAATCGGATGGCTTCCTTTGTCTTGAATTGGGTCACACCATTTCAAACCCTCTTTCCCTATAAATCTTTGTTTCCCATTGTGCCTCAAGTATTTGAGTGTACTTGTTTTGTTCGGGATGTTTGTCCGCATGCGTCTAAACTCGATCCTAAGTCATTGAAGTGTATCTTCCTTGGTTACCCTCAAGTTCATAAGGGGTATAGGTGTTATTGCCCCACTATTCAACGTTACTTTGTATCTACTGATGTTACATTCTTTGAGACTATCCCGTTTTCCCTTTCTTCTCTTATTATTAGTCAGGGGGAGGATGATGATTTATTAGTGCACACTATTGCCTCACCGGCTCCTACTCTAGCCTCCATTCCTATTAAACGTCCCATTACTTAGGTATATTCTCGGCGCCTTGAAACCAATCTAGCCTCTAATTCTTTGCTCCCATTGCTTCATCGTCGGATCAGTTCAAAATGATGATCTTCCGATTGCTAAAATGCCAAAGTTAAGCGATCGGTGTGCTCACTGATCTCTTCGTTTGTTTCCTATAATCGTTTGTCGTCTTCCCTCTTGATCGCTGTTGCATCTCTTGATTATCTCTTCACAACAGCATCCGTGAGACTTTATCTCACCTTGGTTGGCGTAGTGCTATGGTGGAAGAAATGCACGGTCTAGATGACAATAGTACTTGAAACTTGGTACATATTCCTATTGGAAGAAAGCCATTGAATGCCGCTAGGTTTTTGTAGTTAAAGTTAATCCTGGTGTTTTCGTTGCTAGATTGAAAGCACGGCTTGTGGCTAAGGGGTACGCTCAAACCTATGGTGTGGACTATTCTGACACTTTTTCCCCTATTGCTAAGATGACATTTGTTAGGCTTTTTAATTCCTTAGTTACTACTTATAATTGGGACTTTGCTGACTTGATGAATATGTCTTTCTTTATGGCGACCTTCGGGGAGGAGGTGTATATGGAGCGACACTCGGGGTTTTGTTGCTCGAGGGAGATAGGAAAGTTTGTTGCCTTGATCTTTGTATGGTTTAAAAGCAGGTCACAGTGCTTGGTTTTGATAAATTCAATGGCGGGTTGAGGAATTTGGAATGCAGAAGAGTAAATCTGACCACTCCGTCTTCTACAGGAACTTCAGTTCAGGTATCATTTTGTTAGTAGTGTATGTGGATGATATTGTTATCATTGGGAGTGACTCTAAAGGTATCTTATCTCTTAAGTCCTTTCTTCAGAGCCAATTTCATACAAAGGACTTAAGGATGCTAAGATACTTCTTGGGCATTGAAGTTATGAGAAGCAAATATGGAATCTTCTTATCTCAAAGGAAATATGTGTTTAATCTTTTGTCTAAGACTGGAAAGTTGGGGGTAAAGCCATGCAGTTCCCCTATGGTTCCAGGCGTGCACCTTACTAGAGAAGGCGAAACATTTGAGAATCCTGAGAGATATAGAAGACTAGTTGTGAAGCTGAATTACCTTACAGTAACCCATCTTGATATTACCCACTTAGTTAGTGTTGTAGTCAATACATGTCCGCTCCCCAACGGTTGACCGTTGGGCGGGTTGTTAGGCAAAATTACATGTTCTTGAAAGGATTACTGGGGGCGTGGTATTTTTATATAATAATCATAGGCGTAACAGAATGAGTGCTTTTTAATACGAGGTGGGCGAGGATGCAGAATGAGGTAGCCCGGGGTATTATGTGTTTTGTTGGAAGGAATCTGGTCTCATGGAAGAGTAAGAAACAGAGTGTTGTCTCTCGTCTGATCAGAGTTTGAATATAGGCGATGAGCTTGGTCAGGTGTGTGAATTAATATTGGATTCATCAACTCTTGATGGAAGTCGGCATTGAGACACCAATTCTAGCAAAACTACGGTGTGATAGCATTTGCTTCACTTGTTGCTTCAATCACGTGTTCTGAGCGACTGCAAGCATATTGGGGAATGGCTTGTCGTTTTTGTTGTTGAGAAAATCTGACTCGACTTGATTTACGGGATATGGCAGATTGGAGAACAATTGGTGCGATGTCTTCCGCAGGCCGTAAGTGGGGGCCCCAGGTTAGTTATGCATGTAACAAGTTAGGCATGATTATCTATGCTCAGCGAGTGTTATAGCGTATATCTGCTACGTATAAGTATAACACATTAAACTTGTCTTATAGAGTTGTAATCTATTAAGAAGGTTAGATTGACTTTTGTATATATATATTCATAATGGATCAATGAAAAATATAAGAAATTCTTTCCTCCAATTCTTCCATCTTGCTCTTTACAACACCCTTTCATTCTTCCCACACCTAATACACACATGCACTCCTTAAAATTGTGAGTATCGTGCTTGAGAATTTTGATGGTAATTGACAGTTTACTGCTTTATCTATGTTGAGAGAAAAAGAATTTTGTATTCTCATTAATTTACAAAGGAGGAAAAATCAATATATATACTCTAGTGTTAGGGCAAAAAGAAAACAAAATTAAAGTCTAACTAGTAGACTAAAAAGAGAAGGAAAATAATCTTAAATGGATTAGGAGAGTAATCCTTAACACTCCCCCTCAAGCTGGAGCATATAGATCAAAAGCACCCAGCTTGTCACATATATACTTTATGTGAGGACCTCACAAGAGATTTAGTGAAGTTTATGCTAGTTGGTGATTAGAGTTGACAAAACTAGTAAGTAAATCGATCGCGATCTTTTCTTTGATAAAGTGGCCCGATCACGCCGATGTCTTGGTCCTCTCACGGGCTTGGGTTAGATGAAATATCTGGCGACTTGATTATCACATATAAGCTTAAATCTGCTCATCCTTCCAATCTTATCTCTTGAATGCTTCAACCATATGAGTTCACATGTTAAGGCCATGGCTCGATACTCGGCTTGACACTAGATACAGCTACTACATCTTGTTTAGCACTCTTCGAGATGTTAAATTACCTCCAAAGAACACATAATATCTGATGTAGAATGTCTATCAGTGGGTGAGCTTGCCCAGTCTGCATCACTGTAGCTAACAATCTAGGTATGACCTCTGTTCTAATATAACACCCCTTGACCTGGTGTTCCTTTGACATAATGAAGAATACAAACTCTGACATCGATAATTAATCCGCAAGGTGATTGTAGGAATGCTTACTTCTGTACGAGGAAAAGAAATGTGGGGCGAGTGATAGAGAATGATTCGGTTACATAAGTTGTCAGCCTTCTTGGATCTTGTAGAGGCTCCCCATGTCCTGGCACCAGTTTGAGATTTGGATCCATAGGAGTGTGCGCGGGCTCACCGATCCAGCGTATCGAGTGTCACATCGATATGTCGAGGTATACTTTCTGCAGAAATAACAACTCGAGAAGTGGGGCGAGCTACCTCAATGCCTAGAAAGTACTTGAGTTTCCCCAAGTCTTTTGTCTGAAAGTGGTTGAATAGGTGTTGTTTGAGTTTCTGAATACCATCCTGGCCACTGCCTGTAATGACAATGTCATCCACATAAACAATCAAGTAAATACACTGGCCAGTAGAAGTATGATGATAAAAAATCGAATGGTTTGTTGTGCTTCGAATCATGCCAAACTCTTGAAACCGCGAGCTAAATCCGGTATTCAAGCGAGGTCGAGGACTATTTCGGACTATATAAGGAGCGACGTGGCTTGCATACCAAACCCGGATTCCCTACGAGCAACAAGGCAATTGGTTGCTCCATATATACTTTCTCGGTGAGATCACCATGAAGAAAGACATTCTTGATATCTAACTGAAAAAGGGACTATGAATGCATAACAACCATAGAGAAGAGAAGCAAGCGAACATAGACAATCTTGGCCACTGGAGAAAAGGTATCATAATAGTCCAAGTCATATTGTTGAGTATACCCGCAGCAACCAAACGGGCCTTAGCGGAGTCTACGGCCATCGGGTCCCACCTTCCTTTGTATAAACCCGGCGATGTAATAGGAGACTTGCCAAGAGGAAGAGTGACAAGCTCCCATGTGCCATTGCCAATTTTCAGCTCGGATGAGAGAGAGCCTCACTATTACTTGTAAGGATAGAGACAAAAGACAAGGTGGAAACAAAGGCAAAGTATGGTAAAAATAAACGATGATAGCTTAGAAAATTATAAACAGGATGTGGGTTACAAGTAGAGCGAGTACCTTTTCGAATGGAAATAGGTAGATCATCGGGCGGTTGCAAAGCAGACAATAGACGGTGGCATAGAGATGAATCGGCCAGGACTTGTCGGAGGGGCGAGGGCGGCAGTATAACTTGAAGTGAGGTGGGTCACGGCATCGAAGTAGGTGGATAAGGGAAATGCGGAAGTGGTAAGACAAGAGGGACATGTAAGACATCCGAGCATGAGGATGCTCTTCGAGAGGAGAAGAAAGAACCCTCAAAGAAAGTGACATCAGCAAAGATGAAGTACCGATTTGTGTCGGTAGAATAACATCTATAACCCTTTTGAAGTCGAGAATAACCCAAGAAGACATACTTAGTTGCTTTGGTTGAGAGCTTGTCTTGCCTAGGAGTAAGAATATGAACAAAACAGACACAATCAAAGACACGAGGAGGAAGGCAAAAGAGAGGTTGATCAGTAAAAATGATAGAATGAGGGATCTGATCATGCAAAACGGAGGATGGCATACAATTAATCAAATAACAAGTAGCTAAGATAGCATCCCCCCAAAAACGTTGAGGAACCTTATGATGGAGTAAGAGAGTGTGAGTGGTTTCAACTAAATGATGGTTCTTGCGCTCAGTCACTCCATTCTGTTGAGGAGTGTAAGCACAGGCGGATTGGTGAAGAATACCATGTGAGGTCATAAAGGAGGAGACTGATGCAGAAGATATTATCACTTTGTAGGATACAAATGGAAGTATTAAAGTGAGTTCGAATTTCAGCAAGGAATTTCTGGAAAATAGAGAATAACTCAGCACGAGTTTTCATTAAAAATAGCCAAGTACATCAAGAATAACTATCTATAGTAAGTAACAAAGCAACAAACCCTACAGATCTACCCCAGAAGGACTAACATCAATGCCATGCTCTGAAGAGACTGTTCAAGGATTCAGACGCTTAAAATGGGAGACACAAGTGTGTTTCTGTTAATAGACTTCATGAACTAATCAAATAAACTAGGAAAACGAGGAACCATTTTTCTCTCGGGTTTCGTCTTGACTACCATGATGATTGTGAATAAGGAGAGAAGTATCCATAGAAGTGCCAAGAGGGGCTATATGGCTAAGATGAAAAGGTTCAGATTCAGCTGCCCAGCACTGGTCTCGCCCAAGATCTGCCCCAGAATGTGACAGAGTGATTTAAAAGGTAATCAACAAATTAAGATCACAAGTTAACTTATCATGGAAATCAAATTAAAAGAACTGTGAATATAAAAATGATGTATGGGTGGGTAGAAGGAAGAGGGCATGTTTGACCATTCCTTGAAGTGCAGTGTGGTTTGAGATCTATTTAGCCAAAGTAAACTATGGGTAAAGGAGGCTAAAGATAAAAGAAGAAAAATATCCTATTAATTGAAAGATGATCGAGGCCCATAATCAAGAATCCAGAGTCTGGGAGAATGTGAAAGGTGAAAGCAGCAGGCGTTTATCATCCGGGCAATAAAACACACAATGGATGGGATTGGCGCTTCGAGTAAATAAGGTATGCATCTAATTTCTCCTCCCAACTAGATGCCGTCGTGTCGAAATCAAGAAACCTAGAAAAGTATACTAAATTTACGCCATTCTGGCGTCCTCCCATGGATTTTCACCATTCATCTCAGATTATACTCTCAATAAATGTGGGGAGTGGTCGAGTTTAAAACTATCATCTATCGAGATACCGCACTTCCATCAAGGTTCCTCAACGCTTCGGGATGCTATCTTAATGTATTGTTATTTGATTAATCGTATGTCATTCTTTGTTTTGCATGATCAAATCCTTCATTCAGATACTACCTAATCAACTTTCACTCCTCCTGTGTTCGGGTCAGGTTTGTTTTGTTCATATTCTACCATCGGGCAAGACAAACTCTTCCGCTGCAAAGCCACAAAGTGTGTTCGCTATTCGCCAAAGGGGTTACATATATTATCGTCATATTCTCCTTATTAATTAATCGCCACTTATATCTAATTGGCGTCACCTTCTTCGAGGATTCCTCCTTTCTCCTCCGCAAAGAGACGCCCGTCTGCATGTCTTATCTATTCTACTTGTCTTACCATCTCCCGATTGCCCTTCTCCCACCACATGCCGTGACTTGACTACCATGTCTATACTCGTCCCTCGGGCCCTTTAAGGTGGCCTCTGCGATCATCTCTTATGCCATCATCTCCCGCCCGTTTCGCAAATCGCTTGATGATCTACCTATCACGACCGGAAGGTACCCATTTACTTCTAACCTACATCCCGTTTATAATTTTGTATTAGCTTTCATCATTTATCTTTACCTACTTCTGCTTTTGCCACCTTGTCTTCCGTCTACCTAAAAGCACTACTGAGGCTCTCATCCGAGCCAGAACAAGCAATGGTCGAGAAATGGATGTCTCTTGCATCTAATGGCATACATGTGGAGCTTGTCAGCTCTTCTCCTCCTGCAAGCCCCCGCTATTGTCGTTGTCGAGAAAGCGTGAGGTGGATGGGAGGAACTTGATGTCGAGATTTTTGCACCGATAAGGAGTTTAGGCTCTAGCGACCTGTGGAGGTCCACGCGCCGGAGTATGGTCAAGCTGAAAATCTCGGAAAAATTTTCCGCTTAACGGGTTGTTCGACGGTATCATATTCTTAGAGGTTTTGTGACAAATCTGCAATGCGAATCGAGTGAGCCACAAGCCATTGGACGGGTCAGCTGAACCGACTACACGGGTGAAACCCTAACCCTAATATTCCCAAACCCTTCTATGGCTCTGATACCATGTTGAGAGAAAATGAATTCTATATTCCTGGGCATTAATTTTACAAATGAGGAAATATACATATATATACTTCAGTGTTAAAGTAAAAAGAAAACAAAGAGAAGTTTGAACTAGAGACTAAAGAGAGAAAGAAAAGAATCCTAAATGGATTTAGAGACTAACTTCAACAACCTGAACCTTCTCTACTATTTCTTGAAATTGCTTTTACCTGGAAAAATGTGGGAGTATTCTTGATGTAGAAATCTATTCATCCACTGTTTCCATTGTCTTGCTTCCCAAGAAATAATAAACTTGTTAGAGTAGCCTGATATCCAGCAGGTTAAGTGGAGTCTATATTTTGTCAAGCTTGGGGAATCTCTACAGTTCCTAATTTTTTATCCTTCTTGATTATTTTTCCTTAGCTTTGAGGATTTATTGCGAATATTTGCAAAGTAGATTTCGCTTGTCTAATAAAATTAAGGATTGATATCAGTGCTGAGAAGTGCACGGCTGCTACTGTGATATGCTCCTGATTGCATCAATCAAACTCCTTAATTTATGTTTATTTGTAACTGGAGGAAAAGGCAAGGAAAGAAAAGTAAAAAAATTAGATTTAGGGTCGATAAACTATTTTTATATACAACTTCAAATCCTGTCCTTACCTGTTTTGAATACTAATTGCAAATAGACATGAAATAATTTGAAAGTGCATGTTTTATTAATTTCACAAAATGAATTCTCTTGATTTTTTTTTATGATAAATCAAATATGAAAAATAATTTTCATTGTTTTTCTTTTTCTGAGAGCATTTGGGAACTAAACAGGCAATCTAAGGCTATGTTTGGTTCTGAAAACGCTTGAATAAAAAATAAATAAAACCAAAATTTTGGGAAAGATTATAAAATGCTTCTCGTGTTTGCTGCTGACAAAGTTGAAAGAAAGAATATTAAATTTTAAATAATGCACTTTCATATCACTCTATTGAATTTAGAAAATTTGGGGATGAAAATTTTTTTTAGTATTTTCATCTTTTCCTTAATGTACTTTCAAGAAAATACAAAATCAAATAGATAAACTTGTTTAGCATTGTGGTCAAAAATTTCCAGCCACTCCCTTCCTAGACCATCAAATCATATCATGCTGAAGAACGGCATGAATCCTCACTTCACCCATCCTTTCTTTTTTCCTCTCTAATATTCAAACATAAGAAAATCATTTCCAGTCTTTTCTCTCCGCTTGTGTACTGCATACAAGAACCAAACATAGCACAAAAGAAATCAACACTTTATTGCTTATTCGAGCTTTAGTTTGGAGCTTTAGTTAACCTTTTTTCATATTTTTCCTTATGCTTAGCTTCATCACCCGTGGAATGAGTTGGAAACCCGAATTTAAAATTGATCAAATATGTGCTATGCTGGTTTAGATTTTATGAATTTTTCCATTTTGTAGGGATGAAAAGCTTAATTTTCCCCGAGAAGATCCATATTCATCAAGAGGTAGGCATATACTGCACCAAAACTCCTTGTATTGGTGTACTATTACAGCACTAAGGAAAACCAATAGCCTGTATTTGCAGCTGACCATCACCAAACTTGGCGATTCTAGTTATGGTGTGATAATTTTTATCTACTCAAGACTGCGCCAAGAGGGGAAAATGATAGAAATAGGATTCTGAGAATGACTCTTAACATGTGTCTATGACTTTATAAGGCTTGTTTCTTTGTTGTGTTAGTTTTTTCCTCCTTGTCCCTAAATCACCAGGAGCATTTTCTAAAGCAAAGTGGATTATCTTGTGATTGGATTATGTTATTAGACTGCTAGAGAGTTAAAAAGGTGACAATTCCAGAAGAGAGTAGGATAATTCTTGGATAACCTGGCAGACTGCATTCACTGCTACACTTTCAATATTTCCTGCACACATTCAAGCAAATATATAAAATTGGTGATGATCACTGGTTTTTATTTAGTAGGGGCCAAAAGTACACTTATGAATAACCCTGCACAATCAGTCTGTTGGTTATGTCCTTTCTAGTTGATCCTGCCCAAACTCAGCTCTAAACTTTTGAGAGTATTCTGAGTAGTTCTCGACAAATATTACCAATTTGAAAAATTACATCAGTGTTTGTGGGAACGTTGCTCATTGTTACAGTCAGCCTTCAATGCTAGGAGAAATAAATAACGATTCTTGTAAGATGATGTTAAGACATTTTCATTTGCATGAATGACTTATAGTCGGCAGTAATATTCGACTTCATTTTTTCTTCATATTATATGCTTAATTAATGATTTCATCATCACGTAAAGTATGTCATGTTAGTCCAAACATTGACCAATCCATTGAATCTTTTTTCCTACTCTTTCTTTGAGGAAGACTAGCATACATCATCCTTCACATGAGTGCCATATTATTTAGAGAGTACTTTGGTATTGATAGTGGAACCAGCAACCATCGGATCCCCTGCCTAAGAGATTCATACAGTGAGTATAGAGTCCTTTATTACTTATATATAAAATCAATTGATCATATTATATATTTGTTGCTTGGAAGATGTTCATCTTAAGGATTAGCTTGAGCTGCATTCTTGATTTTCTAAATTGTCCTGCCTTGCCGTGACTGTTGCACTAGAAGAATCCGTGACTAGAATTATATGAGGCTTCAAGGACATCATCACAAATATTCTCAAGAAGGTGGCACCCATAAACGCTGTACAGAAGCCTGCATTGCCTTTTTGGCTGAATAAAAAAAATCAATAATAATAATAATAATAATAATAATAATGTTAATGGTTATTAGTCTTGCGCTTGGGTTTATTTAGTTATACTTGATTTTAGTATAGAAAGTAAAGGGGGGTAAGGGCTCTCTTTAGCCAAGCAAGAAAAAAATTATAAAAAGATGATTTTCTTTATTGTCTACATAGTATAAAAAGGAGGAAAAGTATGGGTCTATTTTTTGTTTATAGTTTTGAAATTGATTTTTATATGTTGAAACACATTTTATTTTTTAATTTTAAAAATAAACATTAAAACATTAAATTCAAAAAATAAGAATAGTTTTAAAAAATACTATTTCTTGTAAAGCTTATATATTTTCAAAATTGTTTTTAAGACTTTTTTTTCAAAAACATAAACCAAATATGTTCTATGTAATTGGAATTAATTTCTTTCATTTTTTCTTTTACCTATATTCCCTCTATCCTTTCATCCAAAAGAGAATCTGCGGGCAGAGGATGTCAAAAGAACTAGTTTTTGCTCAAAGTACAGGAACATATGGAGAGAGAAAGATTGATTGCATCGTCACCTGATACACTTCAAATTTTTGTTGTTGAGTTATTTGAAGAAATGTTATTTTTGCCTATCATACATGCCATCAAAATACCAATAAACAAACAACAGGATCACTTTAATGATTTGACAAATTTAGAATGATGATATAGCGCTAAATTTCAATGATGGAGCAAATGGCATAAAAGAAATAAACGAGAGAGTATAAATAAAGTGGGCTACAAAAGGCGAAATATTTAAAATTCAAATTGTTATTCAGTCAAATTATTATTTTAAGCATAGTCCTTCCTATTACAACAATATACGAAATAAACAAAACAAATCCACCTATGAAGAAAGCACATCATACAAACGACTACCAATATCCTAATGCAAAGATACTCATTACCTAATTTTTACTTGTTTATATTATTTATTTATTTAATTTTGCTGCATTCTTCCTATTTAAATATTACTATTTAAAATGTTAAAATAGCCATGTAGGAACTTGAATTATATTGAAAAAGACAAAATTTAATGATATTTATAATGTAATAAATCTATAAACATCACAAACTGTAATAAAATATAACCAATAAACGTCTCAGGGAGAGAAGAGAGCCGAAAATTGCCAAGTGAAATATCCATACATCGTTACTTTAATACTGAATAGCCCAGCCCTTGATCTCATGGAAGAGCTAAAGCAAAGGTCCGTTTCACCTAAGTCAAAACTTCACATTTTAACTATTATCCAACTTCCACAGAGTTCAGCACATTCCTCAGATGCTTCCTGATTTTCCTGTTCCTACTGCAAGAAAAATATTCTACTTTTTTATTATTCTATTTCAATATGAGCATTTTATTTTGTATTTAAATTTTTGTGGTTTGATAGCCCTAGCTCCCTAGGCTATTATAATATTGATACAACTGCCTTCTTTGTAATTAAAACAAAAGTGTAAACTTCCAATAGTAATAATCCACGTCATCCAGATAAGGATGGTTTACCTGGATTATGTTTGCTGATACGTCGTCCATTACCATGCTACCATAGTGAATATCAAGAAGTACAGAACCAATTTGACTAGAGCTGGCGAGATTACCTTTCCCTCTGTATTTTATCGCGATACGAGTTGATCTCGTTTTCACACTCTGCATTGCACGTCAAAATTCTGATATGATCCGTAATCGATCGGTAACAAACGAATCAAATTTACGCGATCGGTATAAACCATTTAATTATGAAATTAATTAATATTCATTTTAAATAATTAAATTAATAAATAAGCTATTTATTAATATATTGTATTGTGTTACCTAATTGTTAATTAATTCATATTTAAATTAATTATTTTCGATTCATTTATTATTTATATGTTGTCTTCTGAATGGGCGAATTCAACACGAATCGCTACCTTATGGCGAGAAGTTGTTGGAGGAGATTCGATACGAGAATGAGATGAAGTGAATCCTGGAACTGTGGTTGGGCAGTCGGCGGTTCATACAGAAGGGCGGGGTAGCTAGTTACTACAAAGGCTGGGGTTAAGGGAGGTGAATGAATGAACGTGTAATAGCGACAAAAATGGTACGTGGGATGGTGGAAAGCAATGAGGATGGGTAGGGAGTAGGGACCCACGGCCATGGGCTTCCAATTCTACACGGCTCTTTGATTGTCTTTTATTTTAAGGTCCTCTGGAGTCTGGACAATATGTGCTGACCATGCCTCTCTACTCACTTTCTTTGCTCTACTACGTTACTACAATACTACTCCTTCTTTCTAGAATATATGTTTGATTCCTTCTCCTCACCCTAAAATAAATTCATTTAATTATTATTGCCAAATTATGATTTTGACAAAATTTAAAATAATATTAATTTAAATTTTATATTGTTAATTTTATACACAAATATATTATATATATATATATATATATATATATATATATATATATATATATATATATATATATATATATATTTTTTTTGAATACATTTTACCTTTTCTAAATCTTTCAAAATATATTATTTAAAAAAAATTTTGGGTTTTGACTATGTTAAATGATATTTTTCAATAAAAACTCCATTCTACTCTTTTGTAAATAATTTACAAGAGTTATTTTTAAATGGAGTTAACTTGTCAAGCCATTTCTATCTTCATAAACTTTTTTTAAATATAATCATATCTTTATAAACTAAAGCATAATTTTACCATTATATTCATATAATGATTTCTATCTATAGTTATTATCAAACTAATTACTTAAACTTTAATTCAGTAGAAATAGTCTAATTGACTTTGTTTTGACGAGTGTCTCTTTGTATCAAAATATGTTAGTAACTGATTATATATTACTATTTGATAAAGTATTTAATTGAAAGTTAATTTACTTATATAAATATGACAAAAATATAAAAAAAATGGATATATATATATAGATATATATATATAGATATATATATATATATATATATATATATATATATATAAATTTATAAACTATGTTACCTTAAAAAGAATTATATAGAAATATCTCTAATGTAAGAGTTTTAGTTACATGTAAACGGTCCTTATGTAAATAATAAGAGAACGTTAAAAATAAAACTCTGATATTTTTAATAAAAAGGGAGTTTCTTGTAATTTTTATTTTATTCTTTTATCATGAGATATTTCGTTTTACCCCTAATTTTTACAAATACAAATTATAAATCTGCCACCCCTTACTCTCTAATAATAAATACCCGTTTGCCATTATCTCGCAGGTCTATCGGATCAGTGAAGTGAGTCATAATGAAATCTATATGGGATATATTGGAAATATGTATAATAGGATTAATCGAAGTATGTATAAAACTATTTTTATTTTTTATTTTTTGCTGGATCTGCAACAAATTCCAACACTTATAATTATCAAGAAGTAATGTGAACATGTGGCTTGGGTATGAGATCTCACCAAATAATCAATGGAATTTCAAATGATTGGAAGTATATTAGAATATGAAAGGGCCTAAGTGAAGGAATGAGAAACATTGTTAATGCAATTTATTAGAAGGGAAGAAAATGAAAAATATAACAATAATATCGTGTGGAAAGAGGAGGAGGCAATTGGTGGAAAATGGAAGAAAGGAGTAGCTTACATTAGTGCTGGCTACGGGTTTTGGTACAGAAAGGACAATGGTCATTAAATCCTCTACCATGGTAGTATATAATTACACTACCACCTATCTGTTACTTGCTTCAAAAGTTCAACCCCATCCTTCCCTTACACCTTAATTAGGCTTCGTTGTTATCCCTATCACTATGTCGATCTCCAGCGTTCCTCCCCATGACTACCACTCGCCGGAAAACCGGCCGCAAATCCAGTCTCCGGAAGCGGTGCTTCTGCCATGGCTACTATAGAAGACGAGGTTCTATATATTAAATGATGCATCTCCATGCTTTCTTCTGCTGCATTGATCATTCTCGGCAAGTGACTATGAATGACTGATCGATCAAGCTCTGTGCGTCTCCATGAAGCATTTCCTGAAATCAGCTCTTCAATTGATTCCTGGCCGAATTGTGAGCTACAGTATAGCGCGCTATGAAGTGGAACTGAAGAAAAACACAGGATCGGGAGAGAGAGCGCTCCGCCGTGGAAAACTAGATTTGTACCGGTTCATGGAAAGAGGAGGAAGAAGGGCAAGCCGGGATTCCTTATTCTGTTTTTAGGTTTTTTTGGTTTTTCTTTCTTCTTTTTCACTGTAAAGGAAAATGAAATGAAAGAGAGAAGATTTATAAATTATGAGAAGAAACTGATGAGAGATTTGATATGGAAGCTGTAAAATTTGAAATTGTTCCATTTCTATGATTCATTTCAGACATGTCAAATTCCTGATATACATAATAAACTATTTCAATGTCAGTATCAAATATTGGACTACAAATGGGCCTACTTGCTCATGTTTATTTGGAAATTAAAACTTATTTCATTAACTATTCTGAATTCCATGAAATGAATTTGTTACATCAATTTTGAATCCTACAACTAATTTTAGTTATGTTTAAAATTAATAAAACTAGTAAATTCATATGATTTATAATTCGAAGTATGTAATGTGATACAAAATCAATAGCTCTATGCATTGTGGAGCTGATTGAATGTGGAAAAAAATGTTTGTGATACATTAAATGCTTCTCCTATTCTGTACTTCTACTCAAAATATAAAAAGAAGTAATAACACTCTTACAAATTTAAATTAAAAATTCATTTTTAAAATTAATAAATTCCTTTTTTTAAAAATTATTTTAACTTTTTTTTTTCTATATATAAATATTCAATTTATTCTTTATTCTTTCCTATTTGGTGGTAATATAATCTTTTTTGCGGCAGCTTCTTAAAATCCAATGTGTTTTAATATAATGACCTATGTTCCAAAATTACCACTAAAATTAACATTTTTATTGAATTTATTTTTAATATATATCAAAGAGGTCTCATTTTAATAAAAAAATTTATAAATATTTTATAAATATAAAATCAATGGTACCCATTTTGAGCCATCACTTTAGGGAATAAACAAATAGTGAGGGAGGCACAAAGACAAAAATTAAGTGGCAAGAAGATGTCAAGATACATTAAATACTCAAAAGAGAATGAATGAATAAAACAGAAACTAAAAATCTATTTCAAAATACATAAATTATTTTTATATATAAATTTTAAATTATTTAACTTTACTTTTGAAAAATTAAATTTCATTATTTATTTATATATAAATATTAATTAAATAATCTTTATTCTTTCTATTTCTTTGTAATATAGTCCTAATTTTTTTTCTGGTAGATTCTTAAACCTAACATAATATAAATATAAAAATTTTCCCAAATTAACACTAGAATTGAAATTTTTCTTGAATTATCTTTATTTTAATAAAATAATTTATAAATATTTATCTTCTTTTTTCATGTATATTTAGGTCTGATCATAAGGGAATACATAAAAGAGACCTTTTATCTATAAGTTAATTAAAGATATGAACTATATCTTATATTCACTCAAAATCTTCAATGTTTAAAAAAACTGATCATCTCACCTCTATGTCGAAAGTAAAGATTTATAAACACAATATATTATTTCCAATATAAATTCATTTATTTTTCAGGAAAAAAATAGAGAAGGGGGTGAAACTGAAAGACCAAAAAAAGGAAGCAGATGGGAAATTTCAGTTAGACGCCCACCATGGAGGCCCACAACAACCCAACACATCCCATGATGTCGGCCATGTTACAGACGACGTCAGGCTTTCACTGCAGCAACCCCCACCTTTTCTATTTTGGCTTTGTTTTGCTTCCTTGATCCTTCCCCTTGTCTCTCTATAAAGTTTTTCTTCCTTCACTTTTGGCTTAAAGGAAAAAAAAAATTTACCCATCTTTGATAACGGAATTTATTGATTAAAAAATAAAACATCATTTTCATCCGTTTCTAATACGTTGATTGATAAAGAAAACATTAAAAAGTTTGATGTTGATTTTGATAATATCCCAATTCTAAGCCTTTTGATTATTTCTAGATTTCATGCTGCAAGCTTCTACATTGAAAGGAAGATTTTGAGATGCTTAGGATGTTGAATAGTAGGGCGTGATCAGTGCATATTTGTATAGCGTATAGAAGAATTGTAGGAATCCAAAACAGAGCACTAGTGAAACTTATATAAAAATATATTCATCATATCCAATCAGTAAATTGTATCAAAATGAAATGTAATTTTGATCCATGGAAAGAGTTAAGAATTAAGGGTTTCAAGGATTTTCAATCTAATACTTTATCTGTGGTGTTTCCTCTTTGATGATGTGTCTAAGAATTTTAAAATATTCTCTTAACTCAGACCTTAATAATAAGGGTGATATCAGACTATTACGGTGATGCAAGTCTCCAATTTATGATAAAAAAGAACTTGAAATGAGATCAACAATCTCGCATGGGAGTCTTATGATCATTAAGAAGGACATTTTTTAAGTATTCAAGGGATAAGGTCACTATTGCCAAGGGTTTCTTTGAAGCTATTGAGAAATGCTTTGCAAAGAATGATAAGGTTGAAATGGTACTAGCAAGCATGATCTCAATGAGGTACAAAGTAAAAGGAAATATCAGGGAGTACATAATACAGATGTCTCATCTTGCTTCGAAATTAAAGACACTATGTTTGGGCGGTTATGAGGACCATTTAGTTGATCTTGTCTTGATTTCTTTCTCATAATCTCAATCAATTTGTTAAATGCGATCATACAAGTGAGAAATGGACTTCTGAATGAGCTTATTTCTACTAAAGAAGAGGAAAGACTCAAGGTACAAAAAGATCAGTGTTTACTTTGCTGAAATTTTATGACAATAAAAAGAGGAAGAGAGAAGAGCAAAATTTAAGCAAAGGTCAAACACAAAAAGAAGTCAGGCCATGATAAAAGGAAAATAGTTGTTTTCGTAAATAACTTGTTACATGAAGAAGATATGTACCAAGTGCATCATGCTTGTGAGTGAAGAAATGTATGCTTCTCAATTTGGTTTGTTCTGAGATTAATTTAATCAAACTCTAAGACACTCAGGTGGATTGATTCAAGTGCCACTACCGCATAAGTGTATTTATGTAGGTTGTTTGATCCGCCAAATTTTCAATTGATGCCGAAAGATTCATCTATGGGCGTATGGTACCAATCGTTGAAGCAATAGAGTAATGAAAGGCATGTTCCGCGTTATTTGGATTTGAAAGGCACTTTTATTGTATCGCCTTTTAAACGGAATTTAGTTTCTATTTCTGCACTAAACAAATCTAGATACTTTGTCTATTCAAAATAATCAATAATCTTTCTTAAATTCATACAATTGTATCGGTTTTTTATCATTTCCAGATAACCTATTTGTTTGATACAATTACTTCTTATAACAAACCTTGTATGCGTTAGTTCGTGGTATAAAGTGAAAAATTACAATGATAATTCGCATTACTTCATGTATAAGCGCTTTAGACATATTTCCCCATGGGTAGAATAGAAAGACTTACGCCCCACGAACTTCGTTCCCTCGATCGTATATATTTCGTTAAATTTGTGTTGGATTGTATTATGGGCACAAACAAAAGAGATCAGTGTCGATCAGTTTCGATGTCTTAGAAACTTATTCATATAGATATTTGTGGACCATTCCCTACGGCTTCTCGCTGGAGTGGCTAACGATATTTTATTCGTCTGGCAAAATGACATTCCCATTATGGGTACATATATCTCATTCAGAAGTCATAATCATTGGATGTGTTCAATCATATATACAGTTGAAAACTAACTCACTGTAAAAAGATTAAAAGCGTTAGATCCGACTGGGGTAGAATACTATGGCTCATGATTTGATCGAGAATAAATGTTATGCCATTTCCATAATTCCTAGATGAGTGCGATATAGTCCTCGATACACCATGTCGAGATCACCTAGTATGAATGCGGCTGAGGAGGCAAATCGAAGTCAGAAGGATAAGCAGGAGGAGTACGATTAGTCATTCCACCCTTACTCTGATTCTCCTTGGTGATAGCTGAAGATAACAACTTACATTATTAATAGTTATAAAAAGCGTTTCAAAAACTCTGATTAGTTATAGGAAGACAAGCAGCTTCCACTTAAAACATTTTCTGGTACTGGGTTGTCCATCTAAGGCAAGGCCTTATAGGCCTAATGAGAAGAAATTGGACTCGAAGGCAGTTAGTGGCTACTTTCTTGGATACTTTGAAAGGTCAAAAGGTTATAAGTTTTATGATTCCTCTATCATGATCCTTTTGAAATGCAGAATCAGCAATGTTCTTTTGAGGATGTTAAGTTTCAGAGGAGAAATAAGGTTAGAGACATTGTTTTTGAAGAGTGAAAGTTAGATATGACTTAGCAAACTAACCAAGAGGGGTGGGGGGGAGAATTGGTTTTCTCAAAAACTTTTTGAAAATCAATAAGAAATCTCAATTTAATCTAAGAACAATAACAAAGAGATACATAGAAAGTAAACTCGATCCTTATTACGTTCCACTTCTTCCTCATCTCAATCGTGAGGTTCCACTAGTGTCAAATTTAAATCAAACTTTCCCTTTATATTTGATTTTGGCTCAAATGGGAACTTCTTACAAATCCTTAAAGCTATACACTTGAAGCCTCTTTAATGCTTAATGAGAACTCTCTCTCTCTCTCTCTCTCTATACTTCAATACATGGGATCAAATACAACTCAATCTTAAGGATGAATACAGAAGGTACCTATAGAATATGCAAGAGAAATGAATGACTAAAACTAGATTGATAATTTATTAGCAAGAGAAATGGTGGTTGAAAGAATAAATGCAACAAGTCCTAGCCTAATAAATGATCCTCAAAACATATTTGAGGAAACTCAACAACCAATTGTTGCCAATCTACTGATCGCTTCATTAAATGCACTAGCCGATGCATTTAATGCATGCATGTTACCTGGCTGAGTAGCCATTGACTCACAACGCCTCAACTCCACAAATCATTCAGTCTACTTGGTCTCCATAAATGAGCTTACCGTATCCAACTCAAGCCGAAAGCAGCAACTAGCCAATTCCCAATCGATTTAGTTACACAACTTGGTCGATTCCTAATCATCGACCGGCTTCATCGACCGCCTAGAAAAGGCCATCGATCTAAATAAATCGAGATATTCATCCTTCACCGATTGGTAACCAACACTATCTGTCTGAGACTACAACTAGTCAACGCCATCATATAAATGCTCAAACTCTTGTGTTTTTTATTTAGATCATTTCTAAACCTTAGGTGTTCCATTGAAACACATTTTAGTATTATATCATCTAAGGTTTTATGCCCAAACTCGAGTTTTCAAAATGATATACAATTTTAGATTTAAAACCGAGTTATGAGTGATGCTTGAATTTTAGATTCTTAAGATTACAAAGCTCCCATATGATGCTCGAACTTGAAATCAGCTTTACTCGAATCCTGATTTTGCTTCAAATCTTGGATGAATGATCTAGTCTTGACGTTTATAACCACTTCCCTTCTATCACTCATCTCAAGTAAACCATTAGTAACTAATTATCTTGGTTTGTTATCATCAAAACCTCAATCAGAGGTATTCTTGGGTCAACAAAGAGGAACCTAAACTTGCTACTTTATTTGAAGAAGCAGTTCCTATTCCTATAATTACTACTATCAATGATCATATTTATATTCACTGATCATGGCAAATCCAAAACCTCTAGACAATGCTGGCATCAACCCCAGGAAATCAGAGTCTTGAGACAAACGTTAATCATCTGTGATTCAAGGATGAGGTCGCTCTTCCCAGCGTCTGCAAACCTGCTAACTCAAGAGTTAGTGCCTCAAAAAAGCCCTTCAGAGAAAAGGAGACATGATATATCCTCAAAATGATTATACAGTCTTTCCAATAATATGAAGATGACATTGGGTTGATAGGAGTGATACAATCCGATTACGATCCACAAGTCATGCAAAAGTTGTAACTCCTCAAAGATGATTGACAAGGAAATGAAGAGATTGGTCCATGAAAGATACGATACTTAGATCCATCCTCATTACTAAATGCAGAATCTCATTACAGCAACAGATATTTAAAACCAAGAAGGATTCGAAAGGTATAAAGATATGGGTCTGGACACGCAAAAGCCATCTGGGTATAGAAGAACAATTATAAATAGACTTTCTCCAGTTTCTAACAAGATCATTTAACAACACACACCAGAAGCTACTTTGATCTGAGCATAATCATATGGAGGTTAGAACCGTCCAATAGATATATTATGAAACTGACTTCATATGGTGGTGCTAATTAAAACTCAAAGTCGGAGATCCAAGAAACGTCAAAACCACGAAACTAATTTACGGTAATGAACGTTTCATCAATGGTATTAACCCACTAAGAATAACCTGGTCCTGTTTGTATGAGATGGTTGATTATCCAGCTACATTAATTGGTCGTTACACTCTCGTTTCAAAATAGATTATATATTGCTTGTCACGTTATAATGATATAGGCTTGTTACATTTAAACAGATTTCATATAAATGGAAATGAGAGATCCTTATGACATCTCTTTGTAATATGGAGTAAACATACCAAGATTGCCTCTGAGTAATAGATCACATGCAAGAATATATTGATTTATGCTTAAAAAACGGCATGGGAAGATTGTAAAACTAAGAGACACCTTTATGCAAACAATGCCTATTCAACTAATGCTCCTATAAATGACTCCTCGTTGGCGAAATGGTACAACTCCATATCCATCAAAGAATATGTCTATATCGCATAAGTTCAATCAGAAGTAATCCATTTAATATATCTATTGTTGTAATGCTGGGTAGATATTTGAATGCAATCATGGATAGATCATCGAAGATATCCAAACAGCTATGCGGATATTTGGCAGAGAACAAACAAATATATGCTCACATATAAAAGATCAAACCAACTTGAGATCATTAAGGTCTTAATTGGATTTCGTTTAGATGCCGAAGAGATAGTAAGAGATCCACTTTAACTTATAGTTATTCAGATTGCCAAAGAGCACTGGAGGAGGCGGGCAAAATAATTTTGCCTCACTGGTGGTAAAATTTATAGCTTGTTATGAATATCAAGAGGAGGCGTCCAATCCATGAACATGATTGCAAATTTTGGTCATTAGGTTAACTGCGGAAAAGCGTATTTGAATCAATTAATGAAACTGTTTAGTGACAATAAATCATCAGTTATGTATTCTAAACAATAGGAGTTGTTCAAAGTCAAAAATACAGAGACAAATTCCTTTGTTGTTAGTTGAAAGAGTCTAGTCACAATTAATGGGTTACTGGTACAAACTCCACACTGTAGATCCGCTATTTAAAGGGATTCCACCTAAGGTCTTTTCACATATACCGCTTCATTGTGTTTAAATTATTAGATGATGTGCTAATTTTGTTTATGAGCCATTTAGATATTTAGACATTAATTGTTTGTAATTATTTTTTTGTAGAAATAAAGAATTCAAATTTGTTTTCACTATGATTTATTTTAGTATGATCTCATGAAAGTTAGGGTATGATCAGTTGGAAATAGGCATGTTCAGTATCACAGAGTAGTATGTAATTTTCATACTACATGCATACTTGATCTATGCCAGCCATGATTTATATTAATATATGCACTATTGATGGATCTAGTTATGCATATGTTTAGTAATGCTTTGAATCTTCTATGGATATAATTGATAGACAAGATTGTTGGAAATGTCTTTATGAATGATTACTATGAAAGACTTATATGTCAACTTGATCATGTTTATAATATGGAAACATGAAATGAAATAGGATTTTATATACTCCATTTAATCAATTTATATTCAAAACTCCAAATCTCTTAAACTTTCCTGCTTAGCTCTCAACGTACGATAAAATTTAAAATGAACTGTTCTTCGTTAAGATAAGAGATGACTCCTGTATATATTTATAGATTCTCCGCATCAAGAACCGCCGCCTTTATGAACTATCACCACTGAAAATCCAAGCCTCAGATCAAACGCCATGTCGTCACCCACCAGACTCATAATTGAACGATTTAGAGGCTATATTGACGTTATATCGCGACAGAATGAACAGATACATATACGCTGGCAGATTGATATCACTGTATTAATCAATTTTAAAGAACCACAGACAATTGAATGAGCATCGGACATTTTAATAGGTTTGATACGCGGAACGACATTCATTTTGTGATATGAATAGGTACGCCAATGTTTAGAAGATTTTACATTTGCGATAACGGATTTATAACAAACACTGTCTATATCCACACAAACACAGATGCACAGATCGTATCGAACCCAACTCATAGATCGGCTGAACGCCTAGCTGTTACATTCATGATTGAGTACAAGAGAAACCTGTTTTGATATAAGTTTCTGTATTCCCTTTGTTTTGATCTCCTTATGAAAAGATGTTTTTCTTCATTCTTTATATTATAAATTGAAAATATTCGAGCCCTTTATACATTTTTTTGAAAGTTAAAGTTATGCCTAGTTAAAGAAAGTGTTAAAAAAAGGAGACAAATAAACTAAACCTTCGCTTTTTTCTACTGTCTACATTTGTAAATACACGTTGTAGTTTTATGTTCTTATAAGGATCACTTTATATGGACCTTCATCCTACCTTTAACCATTTGAGTAAGACCTATGTGTATTTGATTTGCTAAAGCAAGTGGTTAAATTGTCCATATCTTGTCCTAATGGTTTTATATAGAAAGATAAATACTCGCAGATCGAGTTTGATGAATTAGAGGTGAAGTTCCTAGTAGAACTAGAAGTAGTTCTGGTGCCAAGGTGATGGAAGGATATGGAAAGTCTATACTAGGAAGCAAATCCAACTGCAGACACAAGTGAGCCTGAGAGTTTCACGCCAGAACTTGGGAAGCAAGTTACCGATGGGCCTAAGATCTATTTGGAAAGTGGATAACGATCAAATCACAAAAGATTCAGACGCCTAAGCTATTAAACCAGAATTAGAAAGAATCTAGGATTCTATTATGAAGAGGATACTTGATCAGCAAGTTTCTACAACCACTAAGATAGCTAAAGGAAAGAAAATAGTACATAGAAGGTGGGCTGGAGTCGATTAGGACACTGTTCCAATTTTATCAGATCAAGACTGAATTGGCAAGACAAATCTGTGGCCTTGGTTACTCGGCTGTGGATTTCAGAGTAGAGCTCAAGAAGAAATGTTTAAGTCCTACACAGATATGAAGGCACACATCATTATATTGTATTATTAAAAGTTTTTTAATTTGGGGTAACATGATGTTTTATTCTTCATCTTATATGATAATGTAAGGTGAAAAGATACAAAGAGGAACAAGGAAGTTCTATTCCTAATTTACTATGAGGATTAGGTTTCCAAGAAGGGCTGCTGGTAGAGAGGGAGACTAAATTATAGAAGACTAATCATAATTTCGACCAGATTAATGGGAAAACCTGAATCGATAAATGGAAATCCTGTATCCGGGGCAAGTACAACCTCGTGGCTGTAGGCTATCAACTCAATGCAAAGATTGTGTGGTTCACTTTATTGAAAATATATTACATCCGCTTTATGCACACATTGTTCATTTATGATGTTTGACATATTACATTAAAGTATGAACGGGATCATAGTTCGAACACTAAAGATTGTGACTTGGAAAACACACTTATAACCTTCACTATGATTAGTTAGGAAAGTGTTAAGAAAAGAATAAAAACAATCAATAAAATAGTTTTTTTTTTCATATTTGATTGAAATTAACAATAAGTAAAATATTAAAATGTGTTTGAATATATAAATAAAATAAAGATAATTATCAATATAGGATATAAATAGAGATACAACTAAACCCATTTTTTCTATTTCATCACTGTAATATATGGTTGTATAATTTGTAGGCCTCTAGTTATTATAAGAACTCTAGTTTAGGATCTCCATCCCCTTTAGCACTTGAACCAAGCCTTAAGGGCAACTAAACTCTATGTATTGGAAACTCATCACAAATCAAGTTCTCATACTAGGATTAAGATTCATTTGATATTTCATTTTAGAAATATACTTAATAACCATATAAATAGTATCAACTTGAGATTATGAACTCCTTTGCAACTTTAAAAGTTGATTAAACAATCATGCTCATATTATTACTATGTTTGTTTGTATTGATAATAAAGTTTATAAAAATGGTGGTATAAGGATGGCTGGAAACAATAAGACTTTCTAATGTAGGATGGTATTCAAAGAATATAAAAATTAATTTATATTAAAATAAATAAAATAAAAATGCAAAGTAACAAGTACTGTAAAAAAAGTAAAGAATACAAAAGTAATTTAGCAAATCTAATTTAAGTTTTTTTTCACATTTTATTTTAAATTTTTTTAGGGAATTAAGCATAGAGAAACAGGAAAAAGTGAAAACAATAAAATATTTTATACTATTTTTAGGAAACTTGTGATTCATCCTGGCTAATTGGAAAAAGCATTTTTAAAGAAGGTATATAAAGAATATAAAATACATTATTCATTATGATTTAATAGAAAAACAATTTATGTTTTTAAATATAATAGTACTCTAAATACTATATCTCACAATTATAGATATTATCTTAATAAGCTTAAATATTACTATACAAATAATACCAAAATAGTATCTGCACTTATTGCTGTAATACTTATGTATAATATTTGAAATACAATTATTTTCTATAACAATTATTCTCAAAATAATAAACTAAAACATAAGTTTCATATTTATTTTTATATCTATTTATTTTGTATTACAATATAATACTCTCCTCACAAATTTGTCCCTGCCTGCCTTGAGCTTAAACTTTTAAAAAACATTTTATCAAAGCATCCTGTGACAATATTAATCAATTTTCATGGATACACACGTTTCCCCTCTAAAAGAATAATGTGACTTGGCCTGGGCCGAACCGAACTTAGGCAACCCGAAGATGCGAAGTGGTATGATTGCCTGCTCTGCTCTAGACCGGACCGGTCTTTTCAAAGAGGGAGCCCGAAGATGGGAAGTAGTACTTGCTACTTAATGCCTCGCTATGTCAATAAACTCCTAACTCCTTTAATTCCAGAGTAAAAGGAGGAATAATATTGATCAAACTTGCGGCTTTGTATGGTGGTAACGTTGTTACCTAGCAAATTTGATTTATAAATGAATTATGGGTCTTCAAATCCTCTAGCCAACTCTGCAAGGCTTCCAAGGATTCTCAAACGGTAAATCTATATCTATGCTATCAACTTAGCTGTGTAATTTCTTACTTTTCTACTTTCAGGTTAGTGGGTTAGATTGGTTTCACACAAGGAAACTCAGTGTATTGTACTCAGTTTAGTTGTTTTAATAAATGATCATACAATTGTGCTACAAAGAACTAACTGTGTTTTTGTGAAAGTGAGAGAGGTTTTCTGCATTGGCACTGTATTAGAAAACGTGTTGAATGGCCACAAAAGCGCATCTAGGCTTTTGTTAAAACTCATGCCATGGTTGGAAGTGAATATTAGATTGAACTCTGTAGTCCTAACTGATATTTTCCCTTTGTAAATTGTTGTGACCAAGGAGGAGTTTATTCAGAGACTCTATTTAGAAAATGTTGAATATGGGTTTGGAAATCTTTTAGCCAAAAAAAGGGTCTCATGATAGAGCTAAATGTTTTAGCAAAGACAGTTTCTTTTCCTTTTTTTTCTATTTCCTCTAAATTTGTTTTACTCTCTTCAAAATATGTGAATCACAGATAATGTCTAGACGCCTATTTCTTATTTAATATTATTATCATCATTATTATTATTATTTTGCAGATATTTGCTTGATAAACCCTGTGTTAAACCTATAACAGAAGGATCCATCATGTGAGATAAACTGTTACATGATATTGTCTGAAAGAATTCAAAATCCTGGTAAGAAATGTTAATCTGGCGGTGATAGAATGTATGTGGTGGCGCTTACAAAAATAAAATTTAACGTTTCTGTTTTGATTTTTAAATTTTTAGTATGCAAGAGATAAAATATGTGTTAATAAGAGAAAATAACTACAGTCTCCTACAAAGAATATATGGTATGAGAATCATTTACTTCCCCCATTCTTATGGACCATTTTTTTTCATCTATCCAATTCATATTATTATATATTGGAGGTGATATGAAAAATAGAATGGGTGGGAATATATGTGGCATTGTGCCTTCGCTTTTGCTTATGACAGTTGTCAAAATGTAAGGTGATATCTAGGTGAATGTTAGATCTAGTAGCTTGGGTTTGTTACCTTGTTGTTGCTGTTGTTTATACAGACACACACACAACAACTTGATACTTAATCACATAAGCATCATTTCCCCTCGGGGCCACACCAATACCCACACTCTTCATTCCCATGGTAGTTTTATCCCAGGCGACTGTGTTGCCTGCCTAGCCCGTGCCTGGGTCTTTAAGAGTCAACTTTTATCTTCCCCGCCTAGCCTGGTGTCCTTAGCAAACCAGGTGACCCAAGTGGTTGATTTTGATAACATTGATAGTTGTCACCCTCTCAACTTTGTGTCTGATCACTTGCATGCTCCCTTTTTTCTTTTGAGCCGAATCTGAAACATTCATTTCCTGACACAAAATGTCATAGAATCGCTTCGTTGAAGCCATCGTTATATATATATATATATATATATATATATATATATATATATATGGTCCATGCCTTAGGCGTTGATGCAGTCACATTTTCTTTTTGTATTTGTTTTTTTAATTTTTTTCTGTTTTTAAATTTCTACATTTTCATTGTCGACATTTTCTAGATGAGTTCAAGCTTGAGGTGCTGAATTCCAAGTGAAGGTTACATCTTTTGGCTTTTCCTTTTGTAAATTGCATTATCCACTAATTTTTACTTAAAACTTTGGTGCTGAAATAGATTTATCTGATATTCCAGAGGATAAACTTAATGAATTGAAGGTGCTATGCACAATTGAAGTAGTTCCATATTTATTGACTCTTGATATTCTTATTGGAGTGCTGACGTTCCAATGCTCATGCCATTATATTGCAAGTATTCTGTTTATTTGCTACTTACTTTGATTGTTGAATGTTATTGATGGCCTACCAATGATCCTGGATCTCATTTATCTTTCTAGTGGTCTGGAGTTGGGGTTTAGTATGCTAGCACCAAGTGTTCGCATACTCATCATTTTTGGGATAATTACCGCTACCATGATGATGGTATAGGATGCGCTTTGAATAACCTTCCAAAAGAAAAAAGAAGATGTTTTTTTATTAAAAGAACTTGTCCTGAAACAGAAAAGAATATTATATTCAGGGCATTCATGAAACAGTTGCATTTTGTATGAGGTTTTGCCATTGAGCCCATTAAACTGGACTAAGGGTAAAAGCTGTCATCCTATAGTATGCTCTAGTGAAGAAGAATTAGAGAATAAGAAACAAAGATGAAGAGACTTATTACTATTCTTGCTTCTATCAAAAAAAAAAAAATTATTACTATTCTGTCCTGCAAACCCTACAGGAATGGATCAGGAAATATTTGTAATCTTCATTATCATCAATAGTAATAATAACAAATACACACAATGAGAAGGAAAATTATCAATTCTTATTGTTGACATTGTTGGTTATTGGAGGCTCTTTTGGTTTAATTTGTTTGAGTACTGTCACTTGTGTGGAAAGGAGTTGCATCTTAGCAACTGGAAAAGTAAGTAAAAATACCTGTATACTTCCTTTTGACTACCTTAATCTTTGCATAAATGTTACAGTATTCACAGTTTGCAGTTCTGTCCCATAGCCTGTACTCATGGTGGAAAATATCATGCTCGATTCCATGACTAAAATAATACATTTGATGTCAGCTTCACATGTCCTTGCCTCTGTAAGATCTACAAAAGATTCTATTTGATTTTTATTCAGATCTTTATCATGTATTTTGAAGATAGCCAAATTTCTGACTGGTTCTTGTGGTTATAGATCATGTTTTGAAGCAGATTCTTCCTGCTGGAGTTGAGGTCCCTTCATCCTTTGAAACAATAGTTAAGTTTCCTATTTATAGTATCATTCACTTTTCTTTGTTCCAATTGTTTCCCTGCCCCTACAACAACATTTGAATATGTTCTTTTAGAAAGACTTTTTCTTTGTATGGTTTCAAGTTCTAGGTCTTGCTATGTGGTTTCAGGTAAATTTCTTACAACTTGTCCTCTTGCTTGTGCATTTTTTGAATGATAGACAAGTAAACTAACATGGCTTCATATTTGTGCAGGTCACATTGCCCATCTGAATATAACTGGTGAACTACTTCCCTATAAGGATGTCATTGCAAAGGTTATCTATGATGTAAGTACTTATTCCTTATTAGCTTCATGCATACCTGTTTCCAACAACCACATATTATTAGTAATTAATGTTGTTTCTACAATCCTTTCCATCTAAAAGCAATTTGTAATTCTTTATTCAACTATCTGAATTTTGTAATCATCAGAAAACTTAAAAGAGATAATTTCTGTGAAGAAAGCATAAACCTAGATCTCTTCTTGATGATAATGTTTGTTTCTTTTGGTGGTGCATTTCTATATGTTGTTAGGCACATTTTACTTGGTATCACTGCCCTTCTTATGGCAGCATTATATTGCATGCCCTGCTCTCATTTTGTATTTATCAACATGACATCACCTGTTTCTGAAAGACGGATTATAGGCACACCCTTGTCACTTCATGTCCTTTACAATGTTTATCTGGGTATACACAGTAAGTAACATTTGTTCCTTTCTTCAAGTAATTGCATTTCCTATACTGATCAGGAAGAATCATAATTGACAAATCTATTAATAGCGTTTGAATCCTTAGTGTTGAACTTTATTTTATCCTAAGCATTGGGCATTTCTAGCTTACTACTGGCTTCTACTTCTCTCTCTCTCTCTCTCTCTCTCTCTCTCTCTCTCTTTCACTGCCTAGCTAGCCTCCATGCATGCATGCTATATCTAGAAAATCTATCCTAGAATCAAAACAATTGTTATTAAAGTTAAAGCCATCATAAATGAGTTCCAAAGCAAGTTTGAAATTTAGGAAAAGATGATATAGTAACAGAAGTGAAGCAATACTGCAAATATCTGCTTGATTACAGCTTGCATGGAACTCAAGATCTGAACATGAGCACATGAGGCTGGTTTCAATCTTGATCGGGGTGATTATTTCGAAGCATGTTTTGTGGTATTTATCTCGCCAGTCCTGTTAAGGAAAAGGATGTCTAGTGTATGCAAATGATTTAAATCCAGATAGCATCCATTATTTGAAGATTAATGCAAATATCAACAAAGGTTGATGAAAATATTTGGGCTTATAACATGAATGCAAGGAAATTCATTTCTCAATTAATGAAGGTGCCAGTTCTTGAGATTCCTCCAGAACCTGATGTTCCTGCTCAAAGCTACTGAGGAATGCAGTATGTAGGCTATCATAAACAATGCCACAAATGAAGGACTGACTGGTAAAACTTCTTTTAGTTGGTTTTATCATTTTTCATGTGGAAGTGCCGTTGTGCGGTTTAATCTATATTGGTCCTCATAATGAGCAATAGAAGTATGTGGTAACAATTCAAGTGATATGGATGGTACAGAAGGAGTTTGCATGGTTGCTGATGACACTGTTGCTTCTGTTAAGGAGAAGTCTAGAAGTTGTGAGGAAGGTATTGTGGGAATATATATATATATATATATATATATATATATATATATTTTATCGGTAAAAAGCAATATATAGAATAAAAAGATACAAGGCTCCCAAAGAGTATATACTAGTCAGAGGCAGTATTGCACCCAAAAATAAACTCCTTACACCACTTATAATTCAAACTGTCAGCCCACCAAAAGACCTAATATTAACATTATATTACAACTTGTTACTTGACTAATCTTTTTAAAAAGTAGATTTCCATCTTCATGAAATATATGATACCATCTCAAAAGTTATTCTATTCTTTTCCTTCCATAACGTCCAAAATTGGGGCCTTTGGGGCAGAACCTCGTTGGATTGTATTAACATAATTACTAACCATATACTACTAACGTCCAAAAGTAGATAACATAATTACACTTACATCATTATGTTATCTACTACTAACTATATACTATCATGATAGATATCTTATTTACTATAATATATCTTTTGATCTTTATTCTTGATGTACAAAATTAAATTTTGTATAGATGTAAGGAAATCTATTTTTCTCAATTAAAAAAACAAAAGATAAACTTTTTCTTGTTTAGTTTTAAAATAATTTTTATCAAAATAAAATATATGGCATCTTGATGAGGCTGTGTCTTCATCAGAAACACTCCAGATTACTAAATAAAACAAAACATTACATGGGCTCTAAAGGATAAATTCTACTCTTCTCTCTAGTTTTATCGTTTTGAATTTTGTTTTGAATGAAATTAACCTTTAGGTTGAAACTATTGATTAATAAAAAAACCCTTTTAATTTTCTTTATGGGTATTTATTACTTTATCTTCCATTGTTTTGAAACAGTTGGAAACCAAAACCTCTCGTTTTCTATTTAAAGAGAGCTCCTTATTCTCTTTGGAGTGTGGAAAAAAATGCAAATTTAATTTATTTTTTATTTTTGTCTTCTTCATGATAGAGATACAAACATCTTTTGTTTGTTATTTAATCGTAGTTGAGCATTGCTGTCGCTATCCAGAGACCGTTGTATTTCAAAAGGTATATCGCACCTCTCAAATACTCCCTATAATGCAGACTACTTTGGCAGACGTTATACACAAGATCTAGTCTAATATTTCCTTCAGAATTTCTATTTGCTTGTTTTCTTCCTGCACTTTCGCTTCTTACTACAATCAGATACAAGTATTCTGTATCAAGTTTTTCTTACTTTTTAAGGAAGGTGCATAGGGAAAATAATGCATTATTTTTACATTTATTTGGGACTTTAGGGAATTTATTTGGGGTAGAACCTCCCTTCCTAGACTTTAACTCCAGTCATCTCCAAGCCTTCCAGCACCCATGTCGCTTTCTCCTTGTTACCTAACCCAGTCACAGACTCCTCAGAGTCGGATCGTTTGAGACTCGCCAAACACAAAAGATGTGTTTGTTTCACAATTTTGTTCCTCTCGAGAGGGAACATTTCGGTTCCCTCGGTTAGCGCTGGAGCTAATGTAATGGGGCCGCTGCCCATAATCCCTTCTGGACCGTTTCAAATAAAGCAGTCGGATTCTGAGAGAACACGTTCGGCGAAATATGAAGATATGAGTAGTGATACGCAAGTCAAGTCAATAGCTTTAGTAATCATGGGATATCCGTTTTCTTCAGAGGAAGAATCACGAGGGCTGGTCCATGAAATCGTGGAGTTGTGTAGTTTTGAGAGGATGGCAAAAAAGAGGATGATTAGGAAAAATGATAGAATGAAGTATCTGATCATGCAAAACGGAGGATGACATATGATTAATCAAATAACAAGTAGCTAAGATAGCATCTCCCAAAAAACGTTGAGGAATCTTATGATGATAAGAGATGAGCGGTTTAACTAAATGATTTGCCCTCATAATAAAGAACTCCATTATGTCGGATGAGTATAAGTACCTAGAGGATCTGTGAATAATCCCAAAGAGATAATATAAAGGAGGAGACTCGATGCGTAAGATATTCCTTTGGCATTTACTACTAGTAGATACAAATAAAGTCTTAAAGTGAATCTAATTTTTATTTAAACTTTTGGAAAATAGAGAATAACTCAAAGACGAGTTTCATTAAAAGAAGCCAAGCATACTCCAGAATAATCATCTATAAAAGTAACAAAGTAATTAAACCTTAAGGTGACTCAATTTGAGAGAAGGACCCCGCCAAACACAAAAGGATGTTTCAACGAGACTTTGTCTGGCTGATCTAGACGCTCAGAACGAGACACAGTGTGTTTCCTGGTCGACTCCGACTACACCAATTGGGGACACAAACTAGAAAAAACGAGAAACCATTTTCCAAGCTTCAACAACTTGATGACCAAGACGCATCATGAATAAGGAGGAGTATCCACAAGAGTGCAAGAGAGCATGCACACTTGTTTTCAAGATGAAAGATACCTTAGATCCACATCCTATGCTAATCGTCCCGCCCTATACCCGGTCCCGCAATGACAGAGTGACTAAAAGGTAATCAAACACCAAGATAACGAGTTAACTTACTGAAGGGAAATCAAATTAAAAGGAGAATCGTGAACATGAAAGGATGTATATGTGGTGGGAAGGAAGAGGGCATGCTTAATCGATTCCTTTAGCTATGGTTTGAGATCCATTAGTTAAAGTAACCATGGGTAAAGGAGAAGTAAAGGTAAGAGAAAAAAAAAAATATCCTTATTACCGGTCTGGGTAACAAACGCAATGGATGTAGATTTGGATGCTTGAGTGCAACAGGGGTATGCAGCTAATTTCTCCCATGTAATAACAATAGATGCAACCAAAATGGGAGAAAAGATTGAACCTTTGTAGCCATAGAAACCAAAAAGTAAGAGATCACAGTTATAAGAGATCCATGATGAAACAAGGGCCAGAGGGCAAAATAACTCAATCAGAGATGCTGTTAGGTGTCGAAAAAATCAAGAAAACCTAGAAAAGTAAAGCTCCACGCCATTCTCTTCTTTTATGTTCAATGGATTTTCAATTAATCATTCAGGTGCTACACTAATGTGCTGGAGGGCTACGTAAAACCGCCATTTAAATGAAGCAATAGATTCTCCTCCATCATAAGGTTCCTCAATATGTCTGGAGGGATGTTATCTTAGCTGCTTGTTATTTGATTAACTGGATGTCATCCTCGCTTGATGATCGATCCTTCATTCCAGACACAATTGCACTTCCCATTTCCCAAATCCACCACCATTAACTCATGGAAAACTCCGTGTGTCTCATACTTGGTATCTATTATACGAAAAGAAACTATTACATCGTCTATACATCCATATCACCAAAATGTGTATTTTATACAAAAATAAGTTAATTTTGGCAATTTGTTTTGATTACAAATTATCAAAAACTGGTCTTTACCTAGATTTTTTTTGGCAAAATATATAATACAATGGTATATGACCATTTTCGTTTCTAAGGCCTCTGATGCGCCCATCTCGTATGAACTTCTTGACCTTAATGACTTTCTGACAGGGTGAGCAACGCCCAACAGCTTAATCTCTACAAGCACTCTCACCCATGCATAATGTGAATTATTGGGACCAAATGATATCCAAAGCTGAACATGATCCACTGAATATCTATATCCAACCCCCCCGTCTCGAATCTTCACTCGACTTCCCTCACATACGCCCGGCATGAAAACTGCTTCCAAACAAAACATTTTGTTTTAATCATGGCAACTCCTTCGATATAAATACGTTAGATAATCCTCCGAGGTAATCGGTTGGGTAACCTCCAAACAATCCATGGGCCCCTCCGACGGAATTCGTTGACACCTTCTCCAAGATAATTCTTCGACAACTTTCATAAAATTATTATTTTTAATAATTTTATAAAAGAATTCATCGTCTGGATAATCTTACATTTCTATTCATCACACCACACTTATCATTCTAAGGTCCTCTGGGCATATGAAATGCATTATGTCATTTCCAAACAATCATGTTAATATATATATCAAAACATGCATATATTAAAAAAATTAACACAACAATACGTTATTCATCAAGCACACACAAAATCGCTCATACGCTAATGTACAAAACTGATAGTTCGACCCGATGATCGACCAAATCATCATAAATCACGCAAATAGGACTAACTAAGGCAAATTTTCTTAAACCAAATACTCCTCAATGGTCCAAATCATTTAGAATTTCCACTTCGCCCACTCCTACGACCAAAACTCACGCATTACTCGCCCAAACACTCCAACTATCAACAAGGTTCTTAAATAAGGATTAAATCAATCTACCTGAGCGTTCAAACTCCACAAAACCAAAAGCCATAGATCTCTGTGAGCGGGAGCAACTTTGTCTCTACCGCTTCTAGATTCGAACGTCTAATCAATAGAAAATTTTTATGGCAGTCTCTCTCTAAAATCCTTCCTTTCTCTCTTTCCTTTCTCTCTATATTTTTTCCTCTTTCCTTTCATCAATGGTTAGGCTGGTTACTGGCGGCACTTTCATACATGTCACCCGCCATCGCTCATTTGATTTACATCTCATCCTTTATTCAGCAACAGTGAATTTCCATCCACTTAGAGATGCCATATGTCCATGGGCCCCACTTGGTCCTCCCGGTTTGACTAATTCTGCAGACATGACATTTGATACTCTTGAGCCACCCCAACCGTGGCTAAGTGTCCCCGCACTACCCCGCTACTCTCGAAACGGAAATTCCGACTCCAGTTTAATCATGAAATTGGCCGTAGATAGATTTCACAGAGATCTAGAATGTAAGCCTGTTTCGCCATTCGAGATCTAGAAAATTCGATTTTCACTGAAATTATAATTTTACCCTTTAGAAAATTAATCTTTCTGGGTTTTATCTCTCCTCTTAAAAAGTAAATTCCCTCACCTAAATTCAGATAATCATAAATAAATCACATGGTATGCAATGCAGCACTATGTCATGTATAACCAGTCATTTAAGCATTAAACGACTAAACTACGACTTCATCCTAAACAAGGGCGCTGATATGTACCATCGCTATTATCATCACATCTCTACATCGCTTCCACCCACCGCGCTGCCGCAAAGATTAATACCTGCGCCCATGTCAGCAAAACATGATCTCGCCATCCGATACGCGACTCAACCCTCCTCAAGGTCCATCCGGCTGGTAACCCACCTCTCCCAACCTACTACATGAGCCGACCGATTAAAATGGAGCAGTGAAATGTGAAATATCTCATGGACAATTTATTACGTTAGCCATAAAGCCAACTGACGCCATAAAGGTCTACCATCCCGGCAGATCTCGGCGGTCCAATGAACCTCAAAGATGTACTTCCGCCATTAACCGGCTCACTCATCTCTAGGCATCACCCCAAGAAGACGTGATCTCCCAACCTCCGAACTCTAAGGGCCAACGCCAGACCAACATACTCTTCCGCACTGAAATCTTGGTAAGATACTGCCTTATCAAGCCTACCTTCTCGGGCTGTAACTTCTAATCAACCGTGACTGCTGATGGTGAACCTCTCCACCTCAGTCCAAATATATCATGATCCGTATGGCCTCCTATACACGCCTTCTCATATGGTGCCTTATCCTCGTGATACCATCGATAACCTGTTGCAGATTTAATTCCAATTAAAGGCAAATGCTCTCCTAACTACTCCTTAAGGATCCAGATTTACGCGCATGACGTCCTAACACTTGTATGGTCCTTCCGACCTACCATCTATCCATGAATGCATCAGCACAGCCGTAGGCTTAAGGCCTTTGGTGTTTTTCCAAAAAGGAAGCCGAACCCTGCCCCATCCGCACCAGAACATTAGCACCTATGCAGCGACGACCGGAATATACAACCTGGTAATTCCTTCCAATGTGAAGGTCATCCGCATTCGCCTAGGAAATGCGCCGACTCTCGTGACGTCACGTCACCAACACCAATATGCCTTCGCAAACCGTGGTAAGTGGGTCGCAAAATCCATCGTACGGCTCCCACTTCCACTCCAAATGCACTTCCAATGGTTGAAGTAACTCACGCTTCCTGGTCACTTAACTCATTTTACACGAGACATCAATAACAAAAGCTCTCTACGGTCTCTTCATCTAGCTCCAAAGAGTATCAAGCACGAAGATCCCGTACATCTCGTGTCACCGATGCACGGCAAATCGAGAGCAAAGAAACTCCTTGAGATCTCCTCCCAACCCACTAACTAGGGAACCACTACCCGCCTGAGAGTATCAAAAGATCACTATCCGCGTGATGGTCCAACCCTCACACGAGCACTGGATCGTGACCTTACCCCCGATGAACACTATTCCACGCCCCGTCCCGGACTCCGATCACCGCTTCAATAGAGACAATGAAGCAATAAACCCCTCACGCACTCTAAGCTTCCGCCACCGCATCAGAGCCCAACCGTCCCACAGCCTCAAGTATCCGCCATTCTAGAAGCTTACTAGCCAGCTCTACCGTGGATTTCCATCGAAAAAGTATCAACTACTACATTTGCCTTTCAGGATGGTAATGAAGTAAAGCCATAATCCTCTAGGAATCCATCCATCTGGCGTTGTTTCGCGTTGAGGTCCGCCAGATGAAGCATATACTTCGTACTTTCAGGGTCTAAGTATACTAATCGCTTACCATATAGTAGCATGCTGCCCTCGCTGCAAAGATCATTTTCGCCACACCTGCGCGGGCGTGTGTAATTTCGCCATGATTCTTCAATCAAGCGGGAACTAGGCGTTTCATTACCCCCAGATCGTAGATCAAACATCTCAATCACTCGAGGTATCAAAGCAATACACTGTGGTACCCTGTCATTCGACTATCAAGATAGGAGGTGAGGGTAAGTCTCTTTTTCAACTTCCAATGCCTCGCATCATCCTAATAAATTGACTTCCTCATTGACCCACATAGGTGCCGCGACCGAGAAATCTCAATGAATCTCCCAGAGGTACTCCAAATAATCCTAAGAAAACTACGCCGGATCTCGAAGATCGACTCGATCTCTCCCAACTCATCGCGCCCCGACCCCACTGGGTCCACCGACTGTCGACACTACGCAACCTAAAAATCTCACCTTAGGGGTGGCCAAAACTTGCACTTACTCAACTCATGATGTCCCGATGTCTCTCAAAGTGAATCAGAAATAATCCCCTAAGTGATCCTCGCGCCCTCCTCCACGATATATCAAAAATGTCATCCATGAAGACCACATAAATCGATCCAAACATCGAATACCCTACGATGAGGTCCATGAATGCCAGCAGCATTCACTAATCCAAAGGGGCATAATCAGAACTCAAAGTGCCTATAACGCGCCCTCTAAATGTTGTCTTGAGGAGATCCGCTTCCCTAACCTCAAATTGACATGATAACTAGCGCGGCAATTATTTCGAGTAGACTCGCGCCTCTCCCCACCGGACAAGCCATCAATCCTCGAAACAATTGAGCCTTTGATCGTAACCCTGTTCAACCTGGCCGAAGTTAACAATGGCAGTCGGCGGGTCTCATCTTCTCTAGCTAGAACCGGAGCGCCTCGTGGTAAAGTGCCAAATCTAATGAATCCTCGTCTGAAGAATCTCAGAGGTCGACTCGAGTTCTTGCAACTCAACCGTGTCATCCGCTGAGTCATGAGATGGGGCTGGGCGCATTGGATAAATCACATGTAAGTCTACACCCACGGTGGAGGTAAATCTAGTAGCCTATTCGAAAATATCCTCATACTCCTCGGGATCACTTTGTAGATCTAAGTCCGCGGCTACTGGCCTGGTAAGGTAATACAGCCACCACTAACTCGCCCATGACACTGACTCGTGATAACTGGGCCCGGGGCAAAATACTTTGCTCGTCCCTTGAAACGAATACGAGTACCGCCTAGTGTGTTGCATCCTCCTAAGGCCGCGTAATCGATGATTTGACCGTATGCCACAACCATCCTGGACGATTAACTCGATACCCATGACCCTTAAGTCCACCGTGGAGCAGAATTTTAGAGATCTCAGCCTCGCAACGCTGACATATCATCCCTATCTTCGCCTCTAATCCCTAGGAGAACTCCATACAAGGGCCAGCCTCCAAGGCCCAACCTCTGCCTAACCCATCATAAATCGGTGGAGCAATGAATGAATGTGAAGCACCAGACCACACACTTTTGGCCTATGTTATAGGAAAATGTACTCTCAGATGATCGGCCAAGCTCGCGCTCAATCGTGTGATGTGGATCCAGACACGCCCAACCCTCGACGCCCCTCGCCAGGGCCTTGGCCTCTTCCGCTCGCCTACAATCTAGCCTTCTAGCCTACTTCCAATGGAGGCGCCTGTGCAGCCCCGGATCGGGAGCATTAGCCTCCCGACACGAGCCAAGGGGTGGAGGAATATATCAGATCCGCCTCGGCCTCACTGATCACCACGCCCCAAAACCTGTGGATCCTCGCTTCGGGGCACCCCAGGCGTCCAGCCGCAGGCTGCGAGGGCATACCAATCGCCCACCTCGATCGTGTTCCCATTCAGCCTGCCTTGATGGCTGCGCTGGGAACCTATACGCCGGAACTAGAAGCCTCCGTCTCTTTCCTCGAACCAGAAGAAGACCGAATTCTCCTTCCCGCATCCCGGTGCTCCTGCATCCCCATCTCCCTCGGCCATGGCCGTCTCCAACCATAGGAGTCCATGTCCTAGAAGTGAGTCCTGCAACTCGCCCCGACGGAAAATCTCAAATTCATCTTCAAACCTCCCGACTGGGTCAGATCTATGGCCACAGTCATCAAATGGGCATTAACTCCTGTGAATCTCGTGAATATTACTCCATCATCGCTATGGCTCCTCGTCAGCTCTAGGAACTTCCTGAAAGCCTTCGTGACATTCAGTACAAGGCATGGAAAATACTCTGCCCATGAACAACCCATGGAACTCGCCCATGTCACCGCTCTGTGTCCCTTGCAGGTCTCTCGCCCCCACGGACTCGGGTTCGCCTCTAAATGGAATGCAAATGGTCCGATCTCATCGTCAGACGGAGAGGTAATTCACTGCCTCCAACATCTTCTCCACTTGCATAAACCAATGGTCTGCCACCATCTGATCTCCTCCCAGAACGAGGAGGATGGGACTGACCCTAGAGGTGACTGACCTCCTTGTCCCCAACCCGCTAGCCTCACAAGCAAAAACAGAATCTCAGCTACAAGAAAGGCCTGGTCGGGCTGTGTCAAGGTGCTGACTAGCACTCCTGGATTTGCACTTACGTCCCTCTCCGCGACTACTTTCATCATCTACACAAGTCAAATGACAAGTCGAGTTTTGATGAAGTGATTCTAAGGGTGTAAATACAAATTTTGAGATAATTATTCACCTACTGAAAAATCATACAACGCCAATGCATTCATAGGTAAATTCCTGGGCATAAAGATTTATATCAAATCATGCACAAACAAAATTTATTTTCGTACTCTTTTAAACTCATGGAATAAATGTCCGAATGTTGTCCATGAATAAGCATTTATCCAAAATGTTGACTTACACAGTGCACGGTCTCAAAATCAGCGTCGTGCACAACATGGCGTGACACCTGGCAGCCCAAGCTGCGCCCACAGCCGGTCGCGCGCGACAACTCCATGTCGCGCGGTCGTGTTCGCATGCTCTAGCGCTCGTGTCATCAGCAAGGCGCCGTGTCGCCAAGGCTACGGCCATCGTGATAGCCAGTGGTTATCATGGCTTCCCCATCACGGCATTGGCTCCCGTGCCGCTGATACAAAACTCCATAGTCGCTACGCTAAGACCGTGTGGTCGCACAGATCGGCCGTGGTCGTGATCGCAATACAGCATACGGTCGTGATACGCCGTTGCGCGCCCCAACACGAGGTCATGATCACGCCTGGGCGCCGCCCAGGTACCACTGGGCCGCGATAATAATCATCAGATCGCGACTCCAACCTGAAAATGGGCAAGAGCTTCATCCAGCCTTCCTCCCCGCATGTTTTTTTTTCGTTTACCACCGTAAACACAATTTTTTTTTTTTTCAAACTTCCTAAATAGAACCTTAGAAAATTATTATTATTATTTTTTCCGTTTTACACACTATAAAACCTCAAAAAAAATTTCCTCAATATATATATATATTCCTCCAGAGCGCTTCCTCTGTTTACTTAAAAGTGAGGGGCTTTAATTTCCAAACCACAAAATGGCAACCATTTATTTAATCCATTTAAAGAGCGAATTAAAACTCGCTTTTGTGCAAACTGAAAATTTCCAAAATTCCACAAAACACCTCCGCTTATGTTCAAAACTTAACTACTATCCAAAAATCTATTTTTTTCGCTTATTTCTAGACCATTCCGCCAGCAAATTTTCAACAACCTTTTCAAACCCTGAAAGGTATTTTCTCAACCTTTATGTTCACACATTTTCTGATATATGCCATTCACGCGTATACAACTACACAACACACGGTAATACATAATCATTTAAATAACATTTAATGTACCATGAATGCAATAGATCTAACTCGTGCTGATCGAGTCCTAGAATCAGTTAATTTAATCAATCATATACTAGTTATACTCAAATTGTGATGCTCTTACACCTTAATGACTATGGCTTAAGCCTAAGTCCTCGCTCAGGTACTCAATGTATACTGAGATTTGTTTGATTTACTTCCAAATCAGCCACTACACCAACTCGCTGGAAAACTTGTGTGTGTTTCATATCGTGAGACTCATACATGAGGAAAAATGGCCACATTGGCCCATACATCCATACTCACCAAAATGTGTATTTTATACAAAAATAAGTTAATTTACAATTTGTTTTGATTACAAATTATCCAAAATCAAGCCCTTGTGATCATATTTTTTTTACAAAAATACATAATAAGGCTACATATGGCCATTTCCTTCGTCTCTAAGGCCTCGAATGCGCCCTATCCCTACGAACTCAAAGATTCAAATAATTTTTCTCGACAAGGTGAGCACGCCTGGGGTGAGTTGAATCTTCCATGAGTTACTCCCACCTGGCGCACATGTAATTTAAGTAACCAAACACATTCAAGCAAATGCATGATCCCATTTGAATATTTACATGTCCAATCCCATGTCCTAGTCCTCACCCGACTTCATATGCTTATGTCATGTATGAAAATCGCTTCCAAACAAAAAAGATTGTTTGAGACTAGGCAACCCTCCTATATAAATACTGGACATCCTCCGAGGGCAGGAATTTGTTGCACCTCCAAACAACTATGGGCCCTCTAACGGAATTGTTGGACAATTTTCCTAACACAATTAATCTATTAGAACTTTTCGATAAATGACAATATTTTACACTTATAAAAAGAATTCATCGTTTGGACAACCCTGCGATTTTATTTGTCATGCACTCACACCTACCATTATAGGGTCCCCCGGTGCATATAAAATGCATTATGTCATTTCCAAACAATTCATGTTAATATATATATCAAGCATGTATATATTAAAAAAATTAATAATACAAATATGTTATTCATCGTGAAGTACAATACAAAATCGGCTCATAATGGACTAATAAAACAAATCCGATAATCCAACTCGATATCATCCAACCATCATAACCACGCAAATAGAACCAATCTGGTTACAAAATGAACTCAAATGGTCGCCCTGGAACCCGCCAGACCCAACGCCCTTCAAATTTGAATCTGAGACTGAAACCCACTACCATTTCACCAAACACCCAACCATCAACAAGGTTCTTAAATATGATTAAATCAAGTAGGAGAAAACCTCACCTCCGAGAGTCGGTTTAAACCTACAAAAATCTGTCCACGCCGTGAGATCCTGCGTGCTGGGAGCAACTTTGTCTCGGGCTCGCGGATTCAACGACCGATCACCTGAAATTTTATATGAAAACTTCTTAAAATCCTCTTGCTTTTCTTTTCCTTTCTCTCCTCTATTTTTCCTCTCTTTCCCCACCCAACGTCAATAAGTCAAGCTAAGTGAGAGTACTCCTTTGCCACATGTCACCCTAATATTATTTACCATTTGATTACATCCTATCCTTATCCATAATAGTGGATTTCCCATCCACTTAGAGATGCTGGTTATGTCCACGCAGCCCCACTTGGTTTCCTAGTTTGATTTAATTGCATACTGTTATTGGCACCTCTTGAGCCACCAATCCATGCTGTCATTCCATCACCTCTGCTACTCTCAAAAAACGCCAAATTTCTGACCGCTTTGTATCACGCAGAATAGATTTCATGAGACATTCCAACGACGTAAGTCCGCTTCACTATATCCGGGTTATCTGAAATCTGATTTTCAATTTAAATTACCATTTTACCCTTTTTCGTAAAATTGTAATCTTATCGGGTTTCACACTACCTAACTAACTCTCTCTTTGCCTCCCTCCTTGTGTCTTTTCAAGTTGTGTTTGTTTTAGTCTGCACTCTCACTCCCAAGATAAATCCTCCAAAGCCACAAGTGTCTCTCTAGTTATTCCGCCTCTAGGTTATCGTTGTTATTCTCCGACACTAATCAATACTACTTTATATCTAATCGAAGGTCACCGGTGATTCTCCTTCTCTCCTCTATGTTACGCCTCCTTCTGTTCCAAATGTCTTATCTATTCCTCTTGTCTTACCATCTCCTAATTCCTTCTCCACATGTATACAAGGATTTTAACACTACTTCATGTCTATACTCACCATCCTCATCCTCCTACAAATGGTTGACTCATCTCTTGCGCCACCATCTCCCGCCTTGCCTATAATCGCTTGATGATCTATACTTCATTGCCATTCAGAAAGCGTACCTACTCTACTTAACCTACATTCGTTTATAATTTTCTTAAATTTTCATCGCTTATCTTTACCTTACTTTGCTTTGCTTCCACTCTTGTCTTTTTTCTCTACTCCCTAGCAGCACTACTAAGGCCTCTCCAGAATAAACAAACAACATCAGAAATGGATGTTCTTATCTAACGCTGGCATGTGGAGCTTGTCGCTTCTCCCGTGCAAGTCTCCCGGTTGCTGCTGGGTTTATATGAAGCTTAGGCGTGAAGAACCCATGTTTTGATTTTGTAATTAAGAAGGAGCTTAGGCTTCATGCATCTTCGTGGAGGTCCAGCGCCAGAGTAAGGCCATTGAAATCTCGTTGAAAATTTTTCCGCAACGGGTTGTTCCACGGTGGCTGTGGCTCTAGAGGCTTTATAATGAATCAGAATATAACTGGAGGAGACATACCATTGATGGTCGGACTGGATCATGGCCTGAAACCCTAACCCTAATATTTCCAAACTCTTCATTCATCCGATACTCACGTTAAGAGAAATGAATTTTATATTCTCATTTATTTACAAAGGAGGAAAACAGACTCTAGTGTTAGGGCAAAAAGAAAAATAAAGCTAGAGTCCAATCCAGGAGACTAACGAGAGAGAAGGAAAAGAATTCCTAAATGGATTAGAGACTAATCCTTGGCCAACCTGAAACTTCTCTACCATTTCTTTGAAATTGCTTTACTCTGAAAAAATGTGGAGTATTCTTGATGTAGAACCCATTCATCCACTGTCTGCATTGTCTCTTTGCTCTGAAGAATAAATCTATAGAGAAAGCTTAGATCCAGCAGGTTAAGTGGAGTCCATATTTTGTCAAGCTGGGGAATCTCTAAGGCGTTCCTAATTTTATCCTTTCTTGCTTATTTTTCCTCTAGTTTTGAGGATTTATTATGGATATTCTGCAAAAGTTAGATTCTAGCTTGTCTACTGGTAAAAGTAAGGATTGATATCTTAGTGTTGAGAATTGTGATTATTGCTACTGGATATGCCCTGATTGCATCAACTTCAAACCTCCTCAAACTTGAATTATGCTTATACTTCTTAATATGGAGGAAAAGGCAAGGGAAAGAAAAGTAAAAAAAAAAAAAAAAGATTTAGGGTCGATAAACTATTTTATATATAATTTCAAACTATCTACTTGTTTTAATACTTCATTGTAAAGATGAAATAATTTAAAGTGATTAAGTTTTTATTTAATTTCATTGTATATGATCTTCTTTGATTTTTTTTTTTTTATGATAAATCAAATGATGAAAAATAATTTTTCATTGTTTTTCTTTCTTTAGGAGTTTTTGGGAAATCCAAACATAACGTATACAGTGTCAGTTCTGGAAAACGTTGAACAAAATAAATAAAAGCGCAAGTTTGAGAAAGATTATAAATGCTTCCTGTGTTTGGTTGACAAAAAGTTGAAAGAAAGAATATTAAATTATTAAATAATGCACTTTCCTCATACTTCCCCCTCATTTCTTAGAAAAATTGGGGAGGAAATTTTTTTAGTATTTTCTCATCTTTTTTCCTTAATGTACTTTTCAAGAAAATAATAACTGGTATGATAAACTTGCTCTGTATTGTGGTTGTAAAATTTAGCTAATTTTTCTCTAGACCATCAATCATATTGTTGGAAAAAGGAATGGTTATAACTCTCACTACCTTCCTTTCTTTTTTCTAATATCCAAACATAAGAAAATCATTTCTAGTCTTTTTCTCTCTCATTTGTACTGTAAGAACCAAAGAGAGCATGTTGAAATCACATTTCTATTAAGCTTATTCAAGCCTAGTTTGAGCTTTAATAACCTTTTCATATTTTTCCTTATGTTTACTTCCTCTGATCACCCGTGGAATGAGTTGGAAAACCTGTCTTTAAATTTGATCAAATATGTAAGCAGGCCGCTTCAGATTTTATGAATTCTCCATCTAGACGTGTGTTTAGGTTCAAAGTTAATGCCAAAATTTCTCAACTCTATCCAAAATCTTGGGGAACATAAAATTTTCAATTTATTCTAACTTTAGTTTTCATTTTCTTAAAATACGTTTATCAATTCTATTGAAAATATCGCCATTTTCAACCCATTTGGTTGAATTTGGTTGAATTTAATTGAAACAAGGAAAATACTTTTACTGCTTTCCGATTCATATAAAACGCTGGTAAGAAATGAATTCATTTTCTTTGTTTTCAAAATTTGTTTTCGCTTCTTATTCTCGAATTCAAACGCCGCTTTCATCAAAAGTTTGAATGCAGAAATAAAATTTTCTATCTACTGGGTCAGGCCTTAATTTTCCTGGTAACATCCATATATTCATCAAAAGGTAGGTGACACTGCACCCTAAAACCTCCTTATTGGTGTAAAATTTATTACAGCACTAAGAAAACCACAGTCCTAATTGTTAGCTTGACCATCACCAAACTTAAGCTGATTCTAGTTTTGGTGTGACAATCTTACCTACCAAGACTGCGCCATGAGGGAAAATGATAGAAATAGGATTCAGAATGACTCTCAAACATGTGTCTATGACTTTACAAGGCTTGCTCTGCTGTAAACAGTTTTTTCCTCCCCTTATCCCTAATCACAGGAGCCTTTCTGTGCCAAAAAGTGATTATCTTAGATTGATTATGTTATTAGACTGCTAGAGAGATAAATGCCTGTGACTCAACTGGTAGAAGAGAGTAGGGATAATTCTTTTGGATAACCTGGCAGACTGCATTTGCCTTTGCCACACTCTTGTTATTGCTGTATTCACAAAGAGTATAAACTGCTATGATCACTGGTTTTGTATTTCTAGTAGGGCTAAAAGTACACTTATGAAAATGTCATTCACTAAATCGAAGTCTGTTGGTTATGTTCTTTCAGTTGATCCTACTCAAATTGTGCTCTAAATACCTGGAGAGTATTCTCAGAAACTCCTTGACAAATATTACCACCTGAAAATTAAGGGACCAAGTGTTTCTGTCTGAATATTGCCTATTGTTAACCAGTCAGCCCCCAATAGAGAAATAAATAATGATTCATGTAAGATGATGTTAAGACATTTCATCTGCATGAATGACTTATAGTCGGCAGTAATATCTGGCCATACTCTTTTTTCTCTTTCATTATATGCTTAATTACGATTTCATGATCGCGTAAAGTGTCAAGGTCTAAACATTGACCAATCCATTGAATCTTTTTTCCTACTTGAGAAGACTAGCAATCATCATCCTTCTACATGAGTGCCATATTATTGTTTATAGTTTTAAAAACTGATTTTATGCTGAAACACATTTTGTTCTTTTTTAAATTACTTAAAAATATTAAAAAGATAAAAAAATATTAAATCTTAAAATGCGTTAACGGCTTTTTTAAAAATAATATTCGATGTTTATGCCAAAACGCTCTTCATACCATTTTTTCAAAATATAATCAAATATGTCCCATAATTGAATTAATTTCTATTTATTTTTTCTTTTTATTCCATTTTCCCTGATCCTTCTATATATCCAAAAGAGAATTCAAAGGTGATGCCAAAAGAACTAGTTTTGGCCTGTGCTAAGGTGAAAACATATGGAGAGAAAAGAAAGATTGATTGCGGATTTTCCGTCACTGGATGAACTTCAAATTTTGTTGAGTACGAAGAAATGTTATTTTGCCTTCGCGAAAGCTTATCTTAAAATGCTAATACAAATAAAACAACAGACTACTTTAGACTTGATTGACAGCCTTCATAATGATTTAAAGACAAATTCCCCAACGATTGGAGCAAATGGGCGGCAAAGAGCAAAGAAGAAAGAGGCATAAAATAAAGCGAGGCTGGCAAAAGGGCGAACATTTGAAAGTAAGATTATTTTAAGACAGTCCTTCCTCACTGCCAACTAATACATACATGAACGAACAAATAAAACAACCACCTGCGAAGAAAGCACATCATACAAATCGACTCCAAATATCCCACCTAGTATACCATTACCTAATTTTACTGTTCAGCATATTTATTTATTTTAATTTTTTTGCATTCTTCCATTTAAATATTACTATTTAAAATATTAATAGCTTAGAACTTGAATTATATTAAAAAGACAAAATTTAATGATATTTGTAATGTAATAAACTATAAACATCACTCCCTGTAATGAAATATAATAACTAGATGTAAATGCCCAATAGAGAAGAGAACCGAAAAATTGTTGATGAAATATCCATCCATGGTTACTGTATACTGAATACTTCTCCAGCCCCTTGATCTCATGAAGAGGCTGAAGCTAAAGTGCATCCAAAGCCCCACCTAAGTCAACTTCTATTACTTACTAACTATTACCTAACTCCATTAGAGTCTGTGCTACATTCTTAGATGCCTTGATTTTCCTGTTCACTAGCGAAGGATAAAAAAATATTCCACCTTTTATTATTCTAGTTCCTATTAAAGAGTAGGCATTTTATTTTGGGGTATTTAAATTCTTGTGGTTTGATAGCCCTATTCCCTAGGGCTATTATAATATTGACACAACCAGCCCTTTCTATGTGGTAATTGCGTACAAAGGCAAACTCTCCACAGTACATGGTCCATGTCATCCAGGATAAGGATGGGGCCACTCCGGAATCTGTTTGCTTGATATTATCGTCCATTACCATAACCATAGTGTGAATACTGAAGAAGTAGCAGAACCAATTTGACTAGAGCCGGCCAGATTACCTTCCCCATTTTATCGCGATACGAGTTGAGCCTCGTTTTTTCTACACAATTCTGCCATTGGTTGTAATGTCAAAATTTGATATGATCCGTAATTGGATTGAGAATAATCGAATCACCAGATGATGATCGGTATAAACTCATTTAATTATTATTTAATATTTATTAATTTAATAAATTGTTTTGTATAAATTAGTCTATAATTTATATTATTTTAATAATTAACAAATAAGTTATTTTTAATATGTTAATTAATCTGGTAGATTTAAATTAATTATTTTCGATTCATTTGTTATTTATATGTTGTCTTCGAATGGACGAATTTCAACAGGAATTGCTACCTCCTATGGCGAGAAGTTGTTGGAGGAGATTCGAGAATGAGAATGAGATGAAGTGAACCTGGAACGTGTGGTTGGGCGCGTCGGCGGTTCAAGAAGGTGAAAGGCAGGGTAGCTAAAGGCTAAAGGCTAAGGGAAGTAAGGAATAATGAAAAGCGTGGGCTATTGTACACAAAATGGAGTCTGACAGTATATACTGACTACGCCTCCATCACTTTCTTTGTCTACTACCTTACCACTACCCTCTTCTCTTCTAGAATGTATATGTTTGATTCCTCTCTACCCTAAAATAAATTCATTTAATTATTATTGCCAAAATTATGATTTTGACAAAATTTAAATAATATTAATTTTAAAATTTTATATTTCTTTAATTTTATACTCCAAAAATATTATATATATATATATATATATATATATATATATATATATATATATATATATATATTGAATATATATTTTACCTTTTTTCTAAATCTTTCAAAATATATTATTTAAAAAAAAAATTTTTTTTTTTTTGGGTTTTGCGACCGATGTTAAAAATGATATTTTTATGAATAAAAACTCTCTTCCACATGTAACAATTTAATAGGGGCTATTTTGAAATGAATTAACATACTTAATATGAATTATTTTTAAATGATTTAACTTCTTATTCCTCATAAACTTTTTTTTAAACATAATTATATTCATAAACCAAAGCATAATTTTATCATTATGTTTATATAATAATTCCATTCATAAACAAATATTTATCAAACTAATCACTTTAGAAACTTTAACTAGTAGAAATAGTTCAATTGACCTTGTTTTGGATTTAGTGTCTCTTTGGTTCACATGATATTGAGTAACTGATTATAAATTATTATTTGATAAAGTAGTTGATTGAAAGTTAATTCACTTATATAAATATGATAAAATAAAATATTTATTATATATATATATATATATATATATATATATATATATATATATATATATATATATATATATATATATATATATATATATATATATATATATATATATATATATATATATATATATATATATATATATATATATATATTAAATTCATAAATTTATAACTACATGATTTTAAAAAGAATTGTATAGAAAATAATGTAAAGAGTTTTGATATATGTAAACAGTCCTTTACATGTAAATAATAAGAGAACGATAAAAATGAAATTTGATATTCAAAAGAGTAGCCTTATAACTTTTTTATTTTATTTTTTAGAATAAGGAGCTATTACCTTAATTAATGATTACAAATTATAACCAAGCAACTCCTTTACTCTAATGATTACCGCCTGCCATTATCTCGTGCAGGTCAACTGACTAATGGAAGTACTTATAATGAAATTATATGGGGGATAAATTGAAATATGTATAATGGGATTAATTAAAGCATGCATAACTAATTTTGTTTTATTTTTCTTGATTCCCAAATAAATTTAACACTTATAATTATCCTTAAGTATGAGATCTACCAAATAATCAATGGAATTTCCAAATGATTGGAAATATATTAGAATAAGGAAGGCTTATATTGAATGAGGAAATCATTTGTTCTAATTTATTTAAGGAAATTAAAACGAAAGAAGAACAATAACACCTGGAAAGAGGAGGAGGGCAATTATGGAAAAATGGAAGAAAGGATACACGGCTTATTAAATCCTTCTACCGCGGCAGTAGACTATATACAACAACACCACCCACCCATTCGTTACTTGCTTCCAACTCCACACTAGGGTTTCGTTATCATCCTCTATCACTATGTCGATCCTGGCGTTCCTTCCGACGACTAATCGCCTTTCGCCGGAAAACCGGCCGCAAATCCAGTCTCCGAAGCGGTGTTTCGCCATGGGGAAGGGTGCCATGACGTAAAGGCGCTCGCGCAGAAGCAGAAGACGGTTCCAGATATTGGGACAGATGCATCCTCCGTGCTTCTGCGTGCATGATCATTTTGACTATTTCCTAGATTTCTATGCTGGCAAGCTTCCCATAACAGGCTAAGATTTGAGATGCTTAGGGATGCTGAATAGTAGGGCGTGATGAGGTATATTTACAGTATATGAATCTGTAGAATCCAAATGTCATTCTTTAAACCCACTCTTGCATGATCACACCACATCCCTGCCTTCAAATTGGCGCGCTCAAGGCGCGAACGACACTAACCTTTCTATAGAACCCCGATTGCTCAATTACCAATCACAGAGAACGCGCAACGTCGAATCTAGCATCACCCTCCAAATTCAAAATTTCTACGCTGCAAAATACTTCTAAATATCCAAATTTCAATTATGCATGTCATATGCTGTTCGTATAACAATATCTAGGATCTCCCAAATATAACTTCAGACAATATAAAAACGAACTGTGCCGACTCTTCTAATTAACTTCAAACTCCAACATTTTACATAACATGAACTTATTAGCCACTCAATCCAAGATGAAGTCTGACCAACCACTGATGATTTAATCTCAACCAGCCATCACTCCTCGCGAAACTAAAAAGTAATTCGAAAATATGTCATCGAATTGGCTGAAATGAAGCTCCATGTAAGTAAATACTAAAGATGTTTCGTTTCATCAAAAGTTTTCTAATCATATAATAATAGGAGATGTTTTCATCAAACTTTTGATTCAAAATAAGTTTGAACATTAATAAAATATACTAAAATATTCACATCTATTTCAAGTCGGTTTCATCAAATGTGATCCAAACAATTTCATATCAAATTATCCAACACTTCACATCAAACTAAAATCAAATACATTCAAATATATTTTTCCACATCAACATCAAATGATGTCCAGCCAAATGACTTCATAAACAAAGCCATTAATAAATTGTTCCTTTGGTTGACTTTAAATCAACACATTCAAAGAACTCTAACTAAACCCCCTGTATCGGGTTCAAATCAATTATAATTTTACAAAAAAGAAAATATAGCTAATCCATTATATCCCACGATAGCAATAGCAAATAAATAACTATTATATCCCGCCGAGCATTTGCGCCAAATAACACTAACTATTATTCCCATGATATAATTAATCCAACTGAGAAACTCAAATATTTCATTCAAAATTCTCAAATTGCAAAACATCATATCTCCACATTTTCTTTCGTAAACAAAACAAATCTCAAAAGATAACTATACAAAACTACTTTCGATCCATGGATAATTCAATAAATAAAACAAGAAAACTTTTCATAAAACTAAGATTAGTATATAATTCAAATTTAAAATAATTTTCATCTCTGAAACATGAAATGTGCACTTTTTTTTAAATCGCATTAATATCCCTTACACGTATATATATATAAAATACAATTCTTCTTAAAACATTAGAATTTACCTCAAAGGAGTACTCAAAGCTTTGAGAAAGACATCCAAGAATTCCCACCCTCTAACCTAAATATTTCTCCCAAAAGAAGCAAGGAAGAAACTATCATCATTACTTATTTATTCTAAAACTTTCCTAATTCGTAGATTCTTATGTCTATATTATTTTCTGTTTCACAATTCCCAAACCTATCGGATACAACCTGCTCAAATGATAACTATTCAACTTTAGGTAGTTTTATAAATTTTATAAACTCATATTCCTCTTGATCTTATTTTATCAATTTATTATTTTTATGTTTTAACTCAACTAAATTTTTACTAGAAAGAAATAATATTAATATTATTTTACAAATTATATTATTACATAATACTGCCTAGCTTCCTTTGTACTCTAAATAATTCACTATATTTGGAGCAACAAGATTATTAACGGATCTTATTTCAGATGAATTAAATAATTATCTGAACTATATTCTTATTCAATAAACTTAAACTTTAATAAATATTTACTTGCCAAAATATATATATATCTTTAATATTTATCAAATACAAATATTTATACAGACCACTCTTTCAAATTTATCTTATTTGTTTATTATTACTTTCTCAAATTTATCCTTAAATACTTTTTCATTCTCATACTCAAAGTAATCTAATAATATTACCTAATCAACTTTATTTTATTTTATTTCTAAAATGAAAGTTCGTGACCTAAATCGATTTCTTCAAGTAATGATCTAAACCTGTTAAAAATTGGGTTAACGGCATCAAATAAATCTAGAAAAGTAAACAGCAAGATCTTACTTGTAAATTTGTTCTTTCAAACCTTAGATCCAAAGCCAGACAACATTCGACCATCTCATAGAGAGAAATTGTAAGAAGAATAGAAATTATTTTCTTTTTCTTACTCCAATTTATACCCTAGGTATCATTAAAGCATCTTTTACTTTCATTAATTTATACTCATTATGATTTGTCATTATACTCTTCTTCATGTCATTAATTAATTGATAATGTATTATGATTTGTCATATCCCTCTTTCAAGTGTCATTATACCTATTTTATTTCCAATTTATACTTTCTCATGTCATTAAATTAATTGATACTCTATTATACTATTACACTTTCTTGCATCAATATACCCCATTTTATCTGCACCTGATAATTTTCATGTCATTGTCATTTTCCTTAATTTATACTCATACAAATTCCCGTCATTATTATTTCTCCGCAGAATTTATAATTGCATAAATTTCATTATTATTTCTAACTTATACCTATACAAATTTCCTGTGTTATATCTTCCTCATAAAGCTTGAACTTCAAAACTGACTACTTACTGAAATAATTGAGGATGTTTTTCTCTCTATCTCTTCTTCTAACCTTCATGGCCTCTGGCCACTATGATTCCTCCATAGTGACTTTAACACTAACTCCAGATAAGAATGTCAGAACTTGATTCACACATTCACAATTTGAATGATAATTCTTCATAGGTCAAGTCCTAAATCAATAGGCCCAACCTACAACATGAGAAGTATCAAAATATATTTCATGCCAAACATAAAACATTATGAATCTTAGATAGGCCTACAAGGCCATTTTATACGCCTAAGGTACTCTACTCTCTAATATTTCAAATGCTTCACAAATCGAGACCTAGTTTTCTTTCTCACGATTTTCAACTCAAATGATCTTAATTTAATCTAATAAGCAGCAACTTTAAATAAGATAATCGCTAAATTCAAATACTAAATATTGCTTGGGATTATCAAACATAATACTTGTGTACCTTGATTTTCTTCCAAATTTATTTCCATCTGATTTATCCTTCAAGAGTTTAATTACAGCATAAGTCTAAGAGTGTTAATTTTTCCAATATGATCATAACACATAGGATCCTAAACCTCAACTATAAACCTTTTGAAGATATAATCTCATCATAACTTAAAATTATTCTACAAGAAAATTCTCAGTTCAAAGGTAAGAGAACCCCATCTTATTTTCTCGTTTTCAAATTTAAAATAAAGATATCTCAAATAAATATTTCCAACTTGCGATTACTTTCTCAATTAGCTCATTAGTCTAAGTATGTGAAAGCTGGGCAATCAATAATTTCAACTAGTACTTCGATTTTTTTTTTTTTTTTTACAGTCACAACTAAAGTGAATAAGAATTTTATTATATACTAAAAAGAATCAAATATTATTTCATACATTATCAAAATCTCCTTAATATCGGTAGTTGAATGTGATAGAAAATTATTAGACTTTATCCATACACAAACCATCATAACTAAACATTACTAATAATTAGTGTCTCAAATTCTATCACAAACCATTGTAATAAGTTTCACACTACTTAGAAATATAAAAGAGTCAAAGATAATTTAATTCACAAACTCCATATAATCACACTAAAACCCAAAGTCACAAGAATGTATTACTTTATCATTTAAGAATTCATCAAAATTTCGTCTTAAATATTTATACTTTTTGCATTCTTTGAAAATCAAACAAAGTAATAAACCTCCTTTAAAAAGGTCTTTGCCTTCATTTTTTTTTTTTTTTTTGATCAAAAAGTAAGATTTATATATAAAAAGAAGAGTACAAGGTGCCCAAAGAGTATAAGTAAGAAGGGAAACAAAGAACTCCCTCTCACCTATATATACCCCATCCAAGTCAAAAACCCACCAACTAATCTTTGCTATCACTATAAGCAACTGAGCTCACTACCTAAAAAGAAAACAAAAAATGATTCTCATCTGGAGTGAGGGACCCTATCATTCCCTAAACACCCATTTCTTTTCCAATCCACAGCCATCTTAAATACAAAGGAGTCATCATCCAAACTCTCCGCTTTTCACCTGACACTCAGCACTCCTTGCTGCCAATGAGAGTTGGCTAAACCACGGAACACCCACTAAAATCGGGCTATGGCCAAAGAAGATTCCATAATGGGCCTCAGCCTGCAAGGTCGATACGCACCATTACTTCATCTTTCTCACATAAATCAGACTGCTTATTGTAGGATCTTTCCTCTTTAAATGGGTCCAACGCACCTACCCAGTTTCACGAAAAACCTCACTTCAAATAACTGGGTTCCAAATGGATCGCCAAGGAAGTCAGAGGAATAGAATACTCTAACTTGATTTATATACACAAGACTAACAGAAAAACCATTAACTTAGACTCCTTCAGCATCATTCGATCCTCTTGAAAGGGCCTAACCTTGGTTGACTAGGAAGTGCAGGAACTTTCTTCACCATCCAATCTCCCACCTGCCAAACTATTCCCGTAAAGACTGTGACTCATCCACCCTCCTCTCTGAGAATCCCAAACATCTACTAATTCAAGAATTCTCATGATCCCAGCTTGCTAAACAGAGTGGAAACGATTGCAAAGCATACCACAGACCAAGGGTCCTTCCAAAGCCCACTCTACCATTTCTGTTGAGAAATGGTGTTTTGTGGAGAAGGTGGGCCATTCTTTCTAATGCCTGTATAAACCACTATAACCTCCTCCGATGTCCCTAGTTTCTGGTACCCCACTTTCCTCACCGACCTCAAAGATCACTGGGCCCAAAGAGAGTCCCCTCTCGTTAGCAAACTCTAACACCCACTTATAAAGTAGCCTGATTCATCACATGAGCGGCCTCCTCACCCTCAACCTCTTTATTTTTTCTAAAACAATGTTCCACTGACTCGTGATGAGGTCATACTCTAAATCCGCCACACCCCAAAGAGCTTTGAATCTTTTCCAATGAATTTGCATACCTTGAATCTCAAACAGAGGAAGTAAATAGGTAAGCTTAGACAGGAGGTCTTAATGAGGTGTCTCCCGCCTTTGAGATGTATCATTTTTTCCAAGAGTGACAATCTATTTCAATCTTCTTCATAGAATCCTAAACTCCTGGCTCGTGAGGAGCGCCAAGGAGGTCTATACTCAGCCGGAGGAACCAACCCTAATAAATCAAGCTCAAATCCACAACGCTCCATTGTCCAATTTACCTAGGAAGGCACCTCACTCTTGACTAGATTAATTTTCATAACCCCAGAATGCTTCAATAACATTAAGGTCCATCATCCCAATACACCATTTGTTCATACAGACTCATGCAAATGTGATAGAGATCACTGCATATAATAGATAGATACACAATCTCCCCCCCATTCTCATCCTCAAACTCCAGACTACAGTTAATAAAATCGCCTTCAATTTTTTAATGCATAACCAAGGCTTCCAATCCATTAATAAAATGTATATAACAAGGATCCCCTTGTCCTGTGCCCTCTCAGAACTTAGAACCAACAGAGAACTATTTAATCAGGATCTGAGAAGGCTGAGATGCACCAATTAATCCATCCAATCCATTTGAGACTCAAACCCCATTCTCCAAAGATCTCTGTCAAAAAGTCCCACTGGCGTACCCAAGCCTTTCACATCTAACTTCACGAGGATCCCTTCTCTCTTTCCCTCCTAAGAGATCCATTGCTCCCCCATTCGCTATTAGCACTGCCAACAAGAACTGCCCCTCTACAAACGATTCCTCGACCTGAGATAAACTAAGCAACTCATAACCCTTTTAATCCCATTGGCCAACACTTCATAAAACTCCTACAAAGACTTAATTAAACCGATGGTCTAGTCCTTCAAATCAACGCAGCTTCGCCTTTAGGAACCAAACCAAGAAAGTAGTATCAAACCTTCATTTAACCGATCATCTTCCGTAGAATTCCTTAAAAAGTCGTATGACTTCCTCTTTCACAATCCCACCAAAGACTGTAAAGCTTAATGGGAAGCCATCCGACTTTCGGGCTTTATCGCCATTGCTTTTAAACTCCGTCGAATTTCTTCCTCTGTGAACATTTCTTCCAACTTAGCACACTGGTCTTCGCCAATCAAATTGACATAGATCTCTGGGAAAGGCAAACGCCAATTGGTGGGGGCAGATAGGAGACTCTGAAAGGCCCTCACGAGACCTTCTTTAACCTCAGCTTCCTTGACCAAGTTTTTACCATTGATTCTGATGCTAGTGATAGAATTCGCCTCCCAGCACCTCACATTCGCTAAAGAATCCCGTGCTCGTCCCTCTTTAGCCAACTCTTTGACTCTGTCTCCAAAACTCCTTCCATATCAACCACCACTCCTATAGCCTCAGCCTTCTCCCTTCCGTCATCAAGGATAACCCTTTTCTTCCTTTTCCACTTCGTCCCAAAAAGATATCCTACTTAGAGCCTTTTTTTATCTCCACTCTACCAAAAACCTCTTTATTCCAGACCTTTAAAATACCTTTCTCTGTGGCCTTACCTCGGGCTAACTAAATCAATGAACTGGAAATCGAGGCTTTGCCATCAACTCCTAAGGCGCGGTCTCCAAAACTCTAAACTTTAATCAACATGTCTGAAACTGGCGGCGAAGGCCCTGATTTTATCCCATCACTATCTATCAAGGCAATTATCAGATACCCGGTCCTGGAGAGTTCCTTTGAATCACATTCATTAAACCGACTTCTCCTAACTTCACCACCAGAATCAAACTGAGACATACGCCCGATTACCGATGCCTCCTCCACAGCGTAAGCTGACTCTGCAGCATGGAGGTCTCAAGCCCCAGCTCATTAACAACCCATTGAGCGCCCATAGGATGCGTCAACGTACTAAATTTCTATCATTGGTAAGAACTACTAGTTACCACCGATACACCAGGCCCTCTCCCACAGCCTCAAAGCCCTCTAGCCTTCCTAAATGATTTCCCTTTGTTTCCTCTCTCACTCGGATCCATAGACTCCCCGTGGCCAGCCCACATAAACCATCCTCCACATTTTAAACATACAAGTTAAGGTAAATGGCCTATTCGGGCCTACTCACCAATTTTCAGATTCAAAACACGAGGATTCCCAGCAGATCGCTTCCATGCCTCCACTACCACCCACGAATTCCTAAGACATGAACAAACAACAACCAAAGATAAATCCTGAATCTTGCTCTGTGCTACAAATAAATCCACCGAGACTCCAATAAAGCTCTTCAATAACTTTCTCTCGTTTGGGTTGTTCGGCTTCCTCTTGGCATTACATAAAGATAAATAGCCATCTCTGTATTTCAACTTTAATAAAATTCCTCTATGTCTTTCCACTTCCGTTCTAGCTCTTTCACTATAGTTATAGTGCATTCCCATTTTAAGCTCCTCTACATCTTGTCTCCCTGGCGCGAGTTCCCTTCTCAACGCCACACATCACAAATAGGGTATGTGTTTAATTGAAATGGAATTGCTATTTCATGGAGATCTTTTAAGTAAACCGCCAAGCACTACCGAATCATTCAGATTACAGCAATTCACGGCAAGTCGTGAATGTATATGGCTAAGATCGATGATCTGGCGCCACATTCCAAGAACTGACTCTATCAAAAGATGATAAAACCGGCAACATTATTTGAAGATAATGTCGTATGCATTGCACAAATCAAAGGAGGTTATACTAAAACAGATAGAACTAAATTTCAAAGTTTGTTTATACATGAACTCCAAGAGAGGAAAATTGAGTTCAAATAAATACGCCGCTGATGAATCTAGCGTATATATTCACGGCTACTGCCACCAACATTCAAGAAGCTAAAAGATAAGATTTAGAAATGTGCCAACTTAAAATATCGATATGAGGGGGAGATATGCTTAAGATAAGATGTTAGTGTATTGCATTCTTTTCCCTTCATTCAGTTTTTTTTCTCAGGTTTTATCGCAAAGTTTTTAACGAGGCAAATTCTACGCATTAAGAGAGTAATCAATAACATCATACGACACGACTATTTTTCCTTCACAGTGCTTTATCCTATCATTTTACTAGCAAGGTTATAATGAGACATATTCTTAATGGTGGTTATTCAAGAGAGAGTGTTGTAAATAAAGGAATTATTCATGTGGTGAATGACCACATACATGAACCTAATAACCTATTGAATAGGGATGAATGACCAAATGAGTAAAGCCAATTCATGAAGGCTTCCATGAATCTTTATGAACCTCATTTATATGGTTCATGTATATGATTAGGTAAGCTCTGCAAAGGCCTCTTCTCCTCAGATAATTACATCCTTTTTAAGAAAAGAAAGCAAGAAAGAGTTCTCTCCTCCATTTGGTTTATCTTTCTTATTCATTTCAAGTCTCTACTTTTCTCTATTTTTCTTGTTATGCATTAGTTGAAATAATATTGTACTTTCTTTAGCTTTGCAATTATATAATAATTTTATAACAAGTTTCATTTTTTATTTTATATCTATTTATTTTGTATTACAATATAATACTCTCCCTGCAAATTTTCTCGCCTTCATATTGAGCTGCTTTTAAAAAACATTAAAAATAATGTCCATAATACTAATCAATTTTAGCGATACGAACGCTTTCCAAAAGAAATGATAAACCGGGTTCGGGCCAACTAAATTAGGCAACCCAAGATGCGCAGCAGTATGATTGTCTCGTCGTCGAACGGACTGGCTTTTCAAAGAGGGATGTAAGATGGGCAGTACGGCGCGCCACGCTCATGGCGTCACGCCAAACTCTAAATCTTTAATCGCATAAAAGCGGAGGAAGAAGTAGATCAAACTCCGAAAGTGGGCTTTGTGTATGGCAATGTTGTCGATCAAAGTAAATTTGATCTACAAATAAATTATGGGCCCTTCAACTCTTGTAGCCTACCTAAGGCGCTGCTTCAAGGATTCTAACCAAAACTCCATTCCTATATCAACTTAGCCGTGCACTCTTGTTTTCTACTTCTTCTGTGTTTATGGGCTAGATTGGTTCTTCACATAAGGAAACTCAAAGTGTAATCGTATCAGCTTTAATTATTATTATTATTTAATACTTTTTATCAAAAGAAAGCAAGATTTATATATAAAAGAGAATAATACAAGGCATTTTCCTCACTTTTCCTCACTTTTCCTCCCCATCGCTTATCTTTCTATTCATTTCAAGTTCTACTCTTCCTCTATTTTTCTCATATGTACGTAAAGTGAATACCACTTCTCTTTTAGCTTTGCACTATATAATGAATTTATAACAAGTTTCATTTTATTTTTACATTTATTTATTTTATTATAAATATAATACTTCCTCATAAATTTTTCCTCATTTCTTCATATTGAGCTTAAGCTTTTAAAACATTAAAGCATCCTCTAACAATACTAATCAATTTTCATGATACGAACGCTTCCCTAAAAGAATAACAGATCAGTCTGGCGAACTAAACTTAGGCAACCCAAGATGCTATGGTATGATTGCTCGCTCCGTCTAGACCGGACGGCTTTTTCAAAGAGGGAGCCCAAGACGGGAAGCAAGACTAAGCGCTAATGCCCGATATGCTCTACGCAACCCAACCCTTAATTCCATAAAAAGAGGAAGGCAGACTCAAACTCGATGTGGGCTTGCGGTATGGTACGTTGGACGAAAGTAAATTTGATTTGCAGTCGAAATTATGGGCCCTTCGAATCCCTAGCCAACTCTGCAAGGTTGCTTCAAGGATTCTAAACGTAAAAAATCTATATCCATCATCAACTTAGATGTGCACTTTTTATTTTCTACTTTCTTCGTTTATGGGTTGATTGGTCTCTTTCACATAAGAAACTTGCAAGTATCGGGTAATTCAAATTAATTGTTTTTTTTTTTTTTTTTTTTACTTCCAGAAAAGGTGATTTATATACAAAGAGAATATTATAAAATTTTCCTACTTTCCCCATTTGGCTTCAATTTTCTTATTCATTTCTAAGTTCCTCCACTCTTCCTCTATTTTTCTTGTTATGTACATAAAGGGGAATATACTTTCTTTTAGTTTTCAGATCTATATATAATTCTTATAAATAAGTTTCATTTTATTTTATCTGGTTTGCTTTGTATTATAATATAATACTCTCACATAAATTTTTCCTCGCTTCATTGAGCTTGCTTTAAAAACATTACATCCTCCATAATACTTAACTAATTTTCAAGGATACGCATCGTTTCTAAAGTAAGGTTGCATCGGGTCAATAACTTACTTAGGCAACCCAAGATGCGAGTGGATTGGCTCATTCGTCTAGACTGACCGTTTTTTTCTAAAGAGGGAGCCCAAGATGGGAAGTGGTGTACTGCCGCGCACGCTCATGGCGCTCTACGCTAAACCCGTAACCTCTTTAATTCCTCGATAAACGGTGGAAGTGAAGCAGATTCAAATCTGGAGCGGGCTTTGTGTATGATAATGTTGTCGACAAAGTAAAATTTGATTTCGTAATGAATTATGGGCCCTTCAACCTTGCAGCCAACTCTCGTGCTGCTTCCAAGGATTCTGTAAACGGTAAATCTATATTCATATCAACTTAATGTACTTCATTTTTCTACTCCTCTTGTGTTTAAAGGTTAGATTGGTTCTTCACACAAGGAAACTCAATGTATTGGTACTCAACTTAATTGTTTTTGTTTTTTTTGATCGGTAAAAATAATATTTATATATAAAAAGAGAATAAATATGCTGCACTTTTCCTCACTTCTTTCCTCCATTCGTTTATCTTCTATTCCATTCTAAGTTCCTACTTTTTCCTCTATTTTCATATGTACGTAAAGGAATAATAATTTCTTTAGCTTTGCACTATATAATAATTTTAAGGCAACAAGTTTCATTTTATTTTTACATCTATTTATTTTGTATTACAATATAATACTCTCTCACAAATTTTTCTCTCGCTCTTCATATTTAGCTTGTTAAAAGACAGCATCTCCATAACATTTAATCAATTTTCAAGATACGAACGCTTCTAAAAGAATAATACACGGTCGGGTTTAATCAACTTAGGTAACCCACAAAGGGATGAAGATTGCCTCGCTTCCGTCAGACTGGACTGGTTTTTTCAAAGAGGGAGCTCCAAGATGGGAAGGGAAGTAGTACTTAAGCGCTCATCGCCTGCTATGCTCTACGCTAAACCCTAAACCCTTAATTCCGATATAAAAAGGAGGTTAAAGGCTAGACTCAAACCCGAGTGGGCTTTGTGTATGGCACGTTGTTGACGAAAGTAAATTTACTTTGCAAATGAATTATGTGGCCCTTCCAACTTTAGCCAACTATAATACCTAAGATTCTAAACTGCAAAACTAGAGACCTATATCAACTTATCACTTCTTTACTTTTCTACCTTCTTGTGTTTATGGGTTGATCATTTTCACTACAAGGAAACCTGGAAGGTATTGGTACTCAATTTGTCTGTTTTTTTTTTTTACTTCAGAAAAGTGTAAGAGATTTATATATATAAAAGAGAGCCAACATACACTCTTCCTCCTTCATTTGTTTATATCTTTCTTATCTTCATTTCTGCTGCCTACTTTTTCTCTCTATTTTTCTTTTGTTATGTAATGTAAAGGGAATAATACACTTCTCTTTAGCTTTGCACTATATAATAATTTTATAAATAAGTTTCATTTTTATTTTTATCTATTTATTTTAAATGTAATATAATACTCTCTCAAGCAAATTTTTTCCCCTCGCCTTCATATTGAGCTTTCAAGCTTTAAAAAGACAAAGCATCCTCTCGATAATACTAATCACTTTTCTAAGGATACGAACGTTTCCTAAAGAGTCACTGCACTCTGGCTCCTCGGGTCGAACCGAACTTAGCAACCCAAACATGGGCGGTACACTTGTCGCTTCCCCAGACTGACCGGTTTTTTCAAAGAGGGAGCCCAAAGACGGAAGTAGTACTGCCGCCTAATGTCTCGCTATGCTCTACGCTAAACTCCTGTAACTCCTTAATTCATAAAAAAGAGAGGAAGAAGGCAGATCAAATCGAGTGGGGCTTTGTGTATGGCAATGCGTTGTTAGACGAAAAGAAAATGACTTGCAAATGAATTACGGGGCCCTAACTTTAGCCACCTTTAAGGTTGCTTCAAGGATTCTAAACTATAAAATCTACATTCCATATCAACTTAGAATGTGTAATTTTTTTACTTCTTCTACTCTTCTTTGTGTGTTTATATGTTGATCGGGTTCTTCTCACAAGGAAACTATGTATTGGTACTCAATCCTAATTTGTTTTTTTTTTTGATCTGTGAAAAGATTTATATATAAAAAGAGAATACAAAGCACTTTTCCTCACTTTTCCCCATTTGTTTATCTTTCTTATTCATATTCTAAGTTCCCCCCACTTTTCCTCTATTTTTCATATGTACACAAGGAATAATACACTTCTCTTTAGCTTTGCAATTATATAATAATTTTACAACAAGTTTCATTTTTTATTTTTATATCTATTTATTTGTATTGCAATATAATACTCTCCTGCCAAATTTTTCCCCGCCTTCATTGAGCTTCTAAGCTTTAAAAACATTAAAGCATCCTCTGGTTAATACTAATCAATCTTTAAGGCTACGAACGCTTCCTAAAAAGAATACAGACTGTCCGGGCCGAACCGAACTTAGGCAAACCCAAGATGCTATGGTATGATTGCCCGTCCTCCGTCTAGACTGGACTGGGTTTTTTTCAAAGAGGGAGCCCAAGATTGAAGTGGTGGCCAAGCGCTAATGCCCGCTTGCGCTCACGCTTAAACCCCAACTTTAATTCCATGTGCAAGGAGGAAGAAGGCTAGATCAAACTCCGAGTGGGGCTTTGTGTATGGAAATGTTGTGTGATTTGGGAAGTAAATTTGATTTGCACAATTACGGGCTCCTTCGAATCTTGAAATAACTCGTTGCTTCAAGGATTCTGAACGGGTAAATTCTACATTCCATATCAACTTAGTTGTGCACTTTTTTACTTTTCTACTCTTCTCTTGGTGTTTATGGGTTAGATTGGTTCTTCGTCAAAAGGAAACTTAGTGTATTGGTACTCAATTTAATTGTTTTTTTTTTTTTTGATCGTGTGCAGATTTATATATAAAAGAGACAATACAAGATAATTTCTTCTCATACTTTCCCCATTTGGTTTATCTTTCTTATTCATTCCTAAGTTCCCTATCTTTTCCTCTATTTTTCTTGTTATGTATATAAAGGAATACTACCTTCTTAGCTTTGTAAATATATAAATAATTTCATAAATAAGTTTCATTTTATTTTTATCTATTTATTTTGTATTATAATATAATACTCTCAAATTTTCCCCTTCATATTGAGCTTCTGCTTAAAACATTGAAGCATCCTCCATACTACTAATCAATTTTCATGATACTTAACGCTTCCAAGAATAGATCCGGTCCGCCGAATCCGAACTTAGGCAACCAAGATGCGGGCGGCATGATTGCCTGCTCCGTCTAGACCGACCGGTTTTCAAAGAGGGAGCCCAAGATCGAAGTAGTACTGCTTAACGCCCGGCGTCAGCCAACCCTAACCCTTAATCTCGATAAAAGGAGTGAAGAAGGCAGATCAAACTGAGGCTGTATGGCAATGTTGTCGACTAAAGTAAATTTGACGAAGTCGAATTATGGGCCCTTCAACCTTAGCCAACTTCGCAAGGTTGTCAAGGATTCTAAACGTAAAATCTATATTCCATATCAACTTAGCTGCATTTCCTTTACTTTTCTACTCTTCTCTTTGTGTTTATGGGTTGATTGGTCTTCAAGGAAACCTACTGTATTGGTACTCATGAATGGTTTTTTTTTTTATCCTCAGAAAAGATTTATATATAAAAAAGAGAATAATACATGACTTTTCTCACTTTTCCTCCATTTGCCTATCTTTCTTGTATTCATTTCAGTTCCCACTCTTCATTTTCTTGTTATGGTACATAAAGGGAATAATACACTTCTCTTTAGCTTGCACTATATAATAATTTTATAACAAGTTTCATTTTTATTTTTACATCTATTTATTTTGGCATAAATATAATACTCATTACAATTTTCCCCGCCTTCATATCGGTTTTTGCTTTAAAAAACATTGTGCCATCCTCCCCATAACATTAATCAATTTTGAAGATACGACCGTTTTCCTAAAGAATAATTGCACCGGTTCAAATGAACTAACTTAGTAACCCAAGATGCGATGGTATAATTGCTCATTCATTTAGACTGGACTGCTTTTCAAAAGAGGGAGCCCGAGATGGGAAGTAGTACTAAGCTCTAATGCCTTGCCAGGTGCTCTACGCTAAACCCTAACTCCTTAATTTTTATAAAAAATGAGGGAAGAAGGCGAGACTTGAAACTCCGAGTGGGGTCAGGTATGGCAATGTTGTCGACGCAAAGTAAATTTGATTTGCAACAATTATAGCCCCTTCGAACTCTAGCCAACTCCGTGTTGCCTTCATGACCAACGGGTAAAATCTACATTCCATATCAACTTAGCTCGTATTTCTTTACTTTTCACTCTTCTTTAGTTATAGTTGATTGGTTCTTCGTCATGGAAACTCAGTTGTATTGGTAATTAATAATTATTATTATTATTTTTTTTGATCGGTAAAAGATTATATATAAAGAGAATATAATACAAGGCACTTTCCTCACTTTCTCCATTTGCCTATCTTTCTTATTCATTTCTAAGTTCTACTTTCCTATTTTTCTTGTTATGTAATGAAAAGGGAATAATACACTTCTCTTTAGCTTGCACTATATATAATAATCAATGTTTCCATTTTTATTTTTACATCTATTTATTTTGTATTGCTAAATATAATACTCTCCTCATAAATTTTTCCTCGCTTCATTTAGCTTAAGCTTTAAAAGCATTAAAGCATTCTGATAATACTAATCAATTTTCAAGGATACGAACGTCTGATAATAGACTGTCCTGGTCAACCGAACTTAGCAACCCAAGATATGCAAGGATTGCCCGCTTCCGCTTCTGGGGACTGACCGCCTTTTTCAAAGATGGCTCAAGACTTTCGCGAGACGGCGCACTAATGTCCCGTTATGCCTCACGCCAAACCCCAACCTCACTCCATAAAGCTAGAGGAACAAGGCTAGACTCAAACTCCGATGGGCTTTGTGTATGGCAATGTTGTAGGACGAAAAGAATTTGATTTGCAATAACAGGTCTTTTAATCCTTAGCCAACTCGCAAGGTTGCTTCAAGGATTCTAATCGTAAATTCTATATCATATCAACTTAGAAGGCACTTTTTACTTTCTACCTTCTTGTGTTTATGGGTTAGATTGGTTCTTCACAAAAGGAAACTCAGCATTGGTACTAATTTAACATTTTTTCGATCAAAATGATTTATACATAAAAAGAGAATAATAACATAATTTCCTTCCCTCACTTTTTCCTATTTGGCTTACTTTTCTTATCTATTCTAAGTTCCCCACTTTCCTCGATATTTTTCTTTTTTTATGTAAGAGAAAGAGAATAATATACTTCCCTTTTAGCTTGCACTATAATAATTCCATAAATAAGTTTCAGCCTTTTTATTTTTACATCTATTTATTTTGTACATAAATATACACTTCATAAATTTTTCCTACTCCTTCCATATTGTTGAGCTTAAGCTTTAAAATATTTAGCATCTCTCCTGGCTAACACACCAATTTTCATGATACGAACGCTTCTTTAAGAAATACTGCACGGGTTCACGAACTGACCTGAAAATCTTATCATGGCGGGTATGATTGCTCGCTTCCGCTTCTAGACTGACCGTTTTTTCAAAGAGGGAGCCCGAAGATGGGAAGTAGTACTGCCGCCACGCTCATGGCGCTCTACGCCAAACTTTAACTCCTTAATTCCGTATAAAAAGGAGGAAGGCTAGATCAACTCCTGGTTTTTTCGGGCTCGTATGGCAATGTCATTGATTTAAAGTAAATTTGATTTGCAAATGTAAATTATTGGTCTTTCAATCCTTAGCCAACTCGTAAGGTTGTCACATCTAAACTGCAAATCTACATTCCATATCAACTTAGTCAGGCATTTCTTTACTTTTCTACTTCTTCTCTTGTGTTTATGGGTTAGATTGGTTCTTCACAAGAAATCCTGTATTGTATTTGGTACTCATTTTTAATTGTTTTTTTTTTTTTTTATCCAAAAGGTATTTATATATAAAAAGAGAATAAATACAAGGTAATTTTTCCTAATTTTCTCCATTTGCCTATCTTTCTATTCACTTCTATGTTCTACTTTCCTCTATATTTTTCTATATGTATATGCTGAATAATACTTTCTTAGCTTTGTACTATATAATAATTTGTATAACAAGTTTCATTTTATTTTTACATCTAATTATTTTGTATTACAAATATAATACTCGCCACAAATTTTTCCTCGCCTTCATTGAGCTAAGCTTTTAAAAACATTAAAGCATCCTCCGACAATACTAATCAATTTTCAAGGATACTAACGCTTCTAAAGAAGTAATGTGACTCATTCCTCGGGTCGAACCAACTTAGGCAAACCCAAAGATGGCGGTATGATTGCTCGTCGACGACTGACCGGTCTTTTCAAAGAGGAGCCCGAAGATGGAAGTGAAAGTACTTACGCTAATGCCCGCTATGCTCTACGCTTAAACCCCAACCCTTAATTCCGATAAAACGAGGAAGCATGCTAGACTCAAACTCCGAGTGGGCTTTGTGCATGGCACGTTGTTGGACGAAAGTAACCGATCATAATCAAGAGGCCCTTCGAATCCCTAGCCAACTCGGGCAAGGCTGCTTCTGAAGGATTCTAAACTGCAAATCTACATTCCATATCAATCTGAATGTGTATTTCCTTTACTTTCTACTTCTCTCTCTTCTTCAGGTTTATGGGTTAGATTGGTTCTTCACAGCATGAAACTCAGTATCGTACCACTTAATTGTTTTTTTTTTTCGACTCCAGAAAGCAAAAGATTTATATATAAAAATAATAATATGACTTCTTTCCCTACTCTTCCATTTATTCATCTTTCATTCATTTCTAAGTTCTACTTTCCTCTATTTTTCTTGTTATGTACTTGTAAGGAATAATATACCTAAATAGCTTTGTACTATATAATAATTTACAAATAAGTTCTTATTTTTGTATCTAGTCACTTGCACAGCAATATAATACTCTCACAAATTTTTCTTGCCCCTTCATATTGAGCCAAGCTTTAAAAAACATTAAAGCATCCTTTGACAATACTAATCAATTTTCTAGGATTCAACGTTTCTAAAAAGAAGTAATAAATGGTCCGGGCGAACTAACTTAGGCAACCCAAGATGCGGCGGTATTGATTGCTCGCTTCCGGCTTCAGACTGACCGTTTTTAAAGAGGGAGCCCGAAGATGGTGCGAGTACTTGCCGCCACGCGCTCATGAGGCTCTATAGCAACCCTTTAATCTGACTTTAGAGTGCACAGGTGAAGGCGTAGATCAACTCCGAAAGGGCTGTGGGCGGGTAACGTTGTCGACGGAAGTAAATTTGATTTGGCAATGAATTACGCCCTTCGAATCCTAGAAATAACTCGTTGTTTCAAGATTCAAACCGGTAAATTCTATATTCCATATCAACTTAGCTGCGTAATTTTTTACTTTTCTACTCTTTCTTAGTTGTTGGTTAATGTTCTTCGTCATATGTTCAAAGTATTGGTAATTACAATTTAATTGTTTTTTTTTTGTTTTTTTTTTTTGATCTCACAGCAATATTTATATATAAAAAGAGAATAATATGCTGCATTTTTCCTAACTTTTCCCTTATTTGCCTATATCTTTTCATTCATTTCTAAGTTCTACTTTTCTCTATTTTCTCATATGTACGAAGTAAGAATATACTTCTTTAGCTTGTACTATATATTAATTTTACAAATAAGTTTCATTTTTATTTTTACATCTACTATTTGTATTGTTAATATAATACTGGCTAAGTAAATTTTTCCCCGCTCTTCATTGAGCTGCTTTTAAAAACATTAAATAATCTCCCGCAATACTAATCACCTTCAAGGAGGCTAACGTTTCTCAAAAGAATAACAGACCGGGTCTCCGGGCCGAACCGAACTCAGCAAACCCAAGATGCGGGCGGTATGGGATTGCCTCGCTTCTCCGTCTAGACTGGACTACCGGCTTTTTCAAAGAGGGAGCCCGAGACGGGCAGGACAAGCCAATGCCTGCTTATGCCTCAACACGCCAACCTAACCCTTAATTCCAACATAAAAGAGGAAGAAGGCGAAGATCAAACTCGAGCCGCTTCGTATGGCAAATGTTTTGAAACGTAAATTAATTGTATTTGGCAATGAATTATGGGCCTTCGAATCCCTGCAGCCACAACTCCGCAAGGTTGCTTCAAGGATTCAAACGTAAAAATCCATTCCATATCAACTTATGTACTTCTTTACTTTTCACTTCTGCGATGGTTAGATCGGGTTCTTCACACAAGGAAACTCCAAATAATGGTATTCACTTAATTGTTTTTTTGATTCTGTAAAAAACAGTATTTATATAAAAGAAGAGCACAAGGTACCAAAGAGGTTACAAGAAGTGCAACAAAGAACTCCTCTCACCTATACCCTCCCATCCGGTCAAAAAACTCCAGCCACCAATCGGTAGTTATCAACACTATACAACTTAGCCTACTTACCATAAAGAAAATAAAAATGGATTTCATTCTAAGGAGCGGAGGGGACCTCATTCTCAAAACTACCCTATTTCTTTCTGTATCCACATCATTCCGTAAAATACAAAGTGGGAGCCACATCCAAAACTCTTCGCTTCACCGACACTAGCACTTGCCAAGCAAATGAGTAGTCAAGACCGTACAGGAACACCCATTTAAACCGCCATACAAAAAAGAAGATTCCATAATAAATTATTCTCAACAATGGATACAAGCAAGTGGTCTATCATTTCCTCATTCCCTCTTCATAAATCGCACTTCCATTTACTAGGATCCTTTCCTCTTTAGTCATCTAACGTGAAGCACTTTGATCCAAGAAGCTCCCGACTTAGAAAAACCCCATTCTGTGGGGAACAATCGTGGTCTAAATGACACTGGGAGCTCAAGAGGAATAGAATACCTCAACTTCATTTGTTACATAAGATCATCATAGTAAAAACCATTAGTCTTGACTCTTCAAGACGATTCATCTCTCCTGGAAGGGCCTCTAACCTTTGGCTGACTAGGCGTGGTGAACCTTTCACCTCATCCATCTCCCACTATTAAACGGTCTCGTAAAGACCGTGACTATCCACTCCTCAGAATCCCCAAACATCTACCACCCTAGCATCTTGTGATCCGCTGCTAAACAAAGTGGAAACTATCGTAAAGACAACCCTGCACTAAGGTCCTTCCAAAAGCCTGCCTCCCATCACTCTATGAGGAAATGTGCCTGGGAGAAGCAACATATTCTTTCAATGTCTTCCACAAAACCAAGATCATAACTCTCCCGATGTCCCTAGCCTTCCAAATTTCCACTTCCTCACACTGAATCCTTCTAGAAGTGACCACTGCCCCTGTAAAGAGAGTCCTCCTCGTTAGCAAAACCGCCAACACCACCTATGCAAGCCTGATCACCGCGGAAAAGGCCTCCCACCTCTAAACCCTTTATTTTTCCTGGGTAAATGTCGTCCACCCGACTAATGAGCCTGCGCCCCAAATTGCCGCACCCTAAAGAAAGTCCTTTGAATCTTTCCCAAATTAGACCACATGCCTCTGGAATCCTAAACAGCAGAGAGGCAAATAGGTAACAGATAGCACTTCGAATGAGGGTAGTCCCGCCCCTGAGATGTATTGTTTTTCCAAGAGACAATCTATTTCTGGGACCTTTCTTCAATAGAATCCCAACCCGGTCCCGAGCGAGAGCGCCAAGGAGGCTCACACCAAGGAGGAACAACCCCACAACTAAGCTCCACCAAGCACTGCCCATTGTCCACCTTACTCAGGGACACTCACCTCACGATTACACTCAACCCTTCAACGTTTCAACCACATTACGTCCAATCTCAAATACATCAGCTGTTCCACATCACAGAAATGATAGTATCATCAAAAGATATAATAGATGAGAGATGATAATCCTCCCATCTCTAATCCCAACTCGCACTCAAGAATGAAAATGCCCTCCCACCGCTTTCCTTTAATGCATAACCTGATGGTCAGCTTCCATCCCAATAAATAAACAGATAGTATAAAGTGATCCCCCGTCCTTCCAGCCTCAGAATTCGCCAAAGAACCTGGAAGAGAGAATCACTGAACAGATCAGAACGCCGCCGAGATGCACCAATTAATCCATCTAAACTACATCAAACCCTATCTCTCCAAAGATCTTCAACAATAAAGGTCCACCTGATGTGACTGTGCTCTTCAACACTGAACTTGCAGAGGATCCCTTTCTTCTCTAAGAGAGTCCATATATCCCATTCGCTATTAGCAAAATAATAAGAATCATCTCCTTCATAAACGATTCTCAGACCTGAGATAACTACAACCCATAACTTTTAATTCTAATACCTAACACTTTCATGAAATTCTTTTAAAGACTCTAATTAAATCTGATATCTTTAGTCCTTCGAACTCACTATACTGGCTTCAGGAACCAAACCAGAAAGTAGTGATCTAACTTTTCTAATAGAATCGATCACCTCGTAGGAATTTTTAAAAAGCCTTCCACACTCTCCTCTTCAATAAATCCCAATCAAAGACTCAGAGTTAATGCAGCTTATCCTGATCAGCTATCAGTTAATAAACCCTAAAACTCCGTCTAGAATCTCTTTCCTTGTGAATACTTCCAACTTTATACACTCATTTCGCTAATCAAAATCGAGCATAGATTCTTGAAAGGTAAACGCCTAATTAAAGCAAAGGTATAGAGACTAAAAAGGCCTCACAGACCTTCTTCTTTAACTCCTGTACCTTCGACTAAGTTTACTATTGATTCGATGCTAAGATGACTCATTCTATGCGACTTGCCATTCCGTAGAAAGAATCCTTGCTTCGCTTCCTTCTTTTAGCCAAATTCCCTTGGATTGGCTCCATGAAACCTCTCTTCCATATCAACAATCTCCTTCGTCCACCTATATCTCTCACTTTCTCCTTCCTGGTCATCATGACACACAACCTTCCTTCACTTCATTCCAAAAAGATATCCTACTTAGAGCCTTTTAGCTCACCTACCAAAAACCCTTTATTCCACTTTAAAACACTTCTGGGCCTCTTTAGACTTCGCTTTAACGAACCCATCGAATCGGAAAATTGAGGTTTCACTAACCCTAAGGAAGGTCCAAAACTTCAAACTCTTTAACCATGTTTCTAAACGGGGCTGGATGGTCCCATTTGTCCCATCACTATCTAACAACACTGGCACAGTCAGGGGACACTGTCCCGGAGAGTTCTTGAACTACATTGCTAAACCGATCTCTCCCAATCCACCACACACTGTAATCCATCAAACGGACATACTAATACCACGCCTCCACGAAAAGGACTCTCGCAGCCGAGGTGGTCCTCTAAGCTCCCAAACATTAACAACCCATTTAAAGCCACCACAGGATGCTAAGCCCACCCACCAAATTCCTGATTATCGTGGAAAGAACTACATCAAGTCACCACAATCGATACACCAGGCCCCTCCCACTGTGCCTTCTAAAGCCCTCAGCTTCTTCCCAAAGATTTGTTTCACTTATCATAGACCTCAAGGCTCATAAAATCACTCATGATTTAAAGATGCAGCACAAATATCATTTACTCACTGTTTCCAATTTTTAGATCCAAATACAGACTTCTAAACAGTGATTCCTCCACATAAAATTTCCAATTAACAATGCACTACCCCAAGATTCATTTAATAATAACCAAAGATAACTCTTAAATTTTGTTCTGTAAGTATACCTAAAGCCTACATAAGTAAAAGCAAAGCAATATAAGAAGGCAAGGAAGCAGCATGTTGCAGGTAAGAGCAAAGAAGGCAGAAGACTTATTAAAGCCATATCTTCTTGTTTGCTTATTGCTTTTCTTATTCAAGAGAAGGCTATTTTATTTAATTTGGGCCAAATCTCTGTCCTTCCACTCCGAAGCTCCTGCTCTTTCCACTATAGCCAAAGGTATCCCAAACTTCCTAAGCTTCCTCTTACATCTTGTCTCCATATTCCTTCCTCTTATCTCTCACCTCGCGCACTTCCAAATTCTGATCAACTTCAGGATCTCCAAAGCCACCGTGACCCCTGCAAGACATCACTAAGCTTCTAAATGTAAAACAGCCTATCTCCCGGGCTTGTTATAACCCCATCTCAGCATATGGGACGCCCCTCCCTTTCAAGACCTTAGTCCCACTAGATCTTGAACATCCTCCCTTAGAACGTTGGCTATCCCCTTCCCCCACTCTCTTCCATCACTTGACACCCCCGCCTGGGCCTCCAGAGACCTCTCTGCTGGTTCGCCAAAGGATCCCCAAATCGTGTACATAACCCCAGAAGTAGGCCGCCAAAATGCAATATGAGAAGAGCAATCATCCAAGACAAAGTATCAAACCCGACTTTGATGGTTCAAGAGACTTTGGATCAATCCACTTGATATATGGCTGCCACTGGGAAAGCCAAAGAGCTTACCTCAAACCCTACCCCGCCGCCCGAGCCTCCTCGGAGTGTGGCCTCTAACAGCCAACAACCCATCCTTTCCCAAAGAGAACTCAACCTGACGCCTTCCCGATCATACTTAACTTTCGTCAGCGGCAGCGATGACCCCCACATCAAGCCGATCCACTGGTGCCTGACCACCTCCGCCCACATGCCCTCCCCATTCCACCCACTTGATCCGGCAGCAGAGCCCACAGTACGACGCCTTGAAAATCCTTTTTCAGCCTAACATCCCTTTTGCCCCGCTTTCAACTTTAACTAATTCCACGGTACCGGCCTCGCATGGACCCAGGCCACTTTGACTTACTGGCACTTTCTCCTGGCAGCCTAACCTGAAGAGCCTGTGGCTCCCATCCCATCAATCCTGCCCATCTTCAGCCCCACTGCCAGCCTTATTAACTGGCTGGACCATTACTTGTGGCCACGGTCTCAAGAGACATCCCTCTTCAGCCCAGGATGGCAGCCAGCCCTACCTTTAGGCCCACCTCCGGGCCCAGACTGCCTCGACGTCGACAGGGCTCCCGCCTCGCCCCGTTTGTCTGACGACCCGCAGACACCGGGTCACCAACACAACTTGCGGAAAAGCTCACCGCTTTCTGACTGCGCGACCAGCCCTCTTCTTCTCTTCCTCTGGTTTTTCTCATGTCCTTTGAGCTTACAGGGTGAACGCTGGCTACCCAGGAGAAACTCCTACCATATCTGTAGTCAAGGCCTGGGTCCTTCTAGGATGCTGACGACCCTGGCCTTTGTCTCACCCTCAATCTTTATCAATATTCTGTCACTTCATCTCCTTTTCTGACTCCGTGGATCTGTCTCACCTCTGGCGAACCCCTCCACATCACCAATTTTCTTAGGATTTGGAACAAAAGATGAAGAGAAGCCCTCCAATAATCTTAACTGGGTTTTTAAATTGATTCATGCCCTATAAGACCAGATTCCATGACTCCACCATTCCAACTGTAATCGCTCCTTCGAAGCTTTCCTGACTCTAGTAATTCACTTACTTTCTTCCATAGAGACAAACCTTAATATAAAGATTCCCATTTGTAATGCAGCCAGCAGCACTCCTCGTTAGCCCCAAGCATCTTTAACGGGACTCTCCACACTCAGGCTGGTGACAGCTTCCGGTCTTGTCTCTCCATTTCCAACCACAAACTCAGTGGCCCATCCTCCCCAAAGACGCAGTCCCAGTGCATCCATCCATTAATTGGCGGCTGTCCTACCTCACTCCTTCCTCTTCCTTGAGTTTAAAAGTCCCCACCATAAAAAAGGAGGAAGAAGGCGAGAGTCTGAAACCTAGAGTGGGCTTTGTGTATTGTAATGTTGTTGGATTTTAAAGTAAATTGATTTGCAGTTTGAAACATGGGCTCTCTTCTGAATCCCTAGCAAACTCAAGGTTGCTTCAAGGATTCAAACGGTAAAATCTACATCCTATCAACTTAGCTGTGCACTTCTTTACTTTCTACTCCTTCTCTTAAAGCCTGATAAGGATTGGTTCTTCGTCACAAGGGAACTCCAGTGTATTGGTACTTTAGCTGCTTAAAAATGAATTTCACATAATTGTGCTGCTAAAAGAACTAATTGTGTTTTTGAAAGTGAGAGAGGTTTTTGCATTGCACTGTGAAGAAAATGTTAATGGCCATGCGCGCATCTTAGCTTTTGTTAAAAACTAGAAAGGTTGCATGGTTGGAAGTGAATATTAGATTGAACTCTGTAGCCTAACTGGGATATTTTCCTTGTAAATTGTTGTACTTACTGAGGAGTTTATTTGCAGAGACTCTACTAGAAAATGCTGAATATGGCCTTCAAATTCTAACCAAAAAAGGGTCTCATGATAGAGCTCAAATGTTTTAGCAAAGATAGTTTCTTTCTTGATTCCTATTTCAACTTGTTTTATCTTCAAAACAGAACATTAGATATTGTTCAGGATGCCCATTTATATTTATTTAATATTATTATACCATTATTATATTTTGTATATTTGCTTGATAAACCTCGTGTTAAACTCATAATAGAAGATCCATCATGAGATAAAACTGTTATATGATATTAAGGTTCAAAGAATTCAAAACTGGTAAGAAATGTTAATCTTTGGTGATATAATGAAAATGTGGTGGCAAGTCACAAATAAATCAAATGTTTGGTCTTGATTTTAAAATCTCTTTAGTATGGAAGATAAAAATATAAAAGAATAAGAGAAAATAACCACAGTCCTCATAAAAGAATATATGGTATGAGAATCATTTATTTCCTGATCTTATGACCATTTTATTCATCTATCCAATTCATATTATTTTATATTGGGAGAAGATATTAAAAATAGAATGGTGAATGGCATGTATTGAAAGTTTGCTTTTGTTTAAGAGTCAACAAAATGTAAGAATAGGGTGAATGTTAGATCTGGTAGTTTGTTGAGCATTTGTTGTTGTTGTTGTTTACAATACACACATAATATTACACATGCACACCAACTTGATACTTAATCAATACAAGCATCACTCTAAATAATTACCCATTAATTTTTCATCTCCCATGGTGTTTTAACCCAGGCTACTCTCAGTTAATGCCTAGCCCGCCTGGTCTTTGGTAGAGCTGAATCTTTATCTTCCCGCCTAGCCTGTGTCCTTGGCAAACTAGGTGACTCAAGTGATTGGATTTTGAGCACATTGATAGTTGTCACCTCTCAACTTTGTGTCCACCACTGCACAAGCTCCCTCTTTTTTTTCTTTTGAGGCCAACTGAAATATTCATTTTGATAAAATGTCATACAATTGCCTGTTGGTTTTCTTACTGTTATATATATATATATATATATATATATATATATATATATGGTCTATGCTTTAGGCGTTAATCGTCACTTTTTTTATTTGTTTTTTAACTGTTTTGAATTCTTTCACATTTTTCATTGTCTACATATTCTAGACAGAGTTCAAGCTTGAGGTGCTGAACTATATTACAGATCTTTGTTTTCTAATTGTATTTATCCACCAATTTTACTGGTAAACCTAATAGAGTTGAACAGACTTTATCCATGATCCCAGAGATAAACTGAATGAACTGAAAACAAAAATAATCAGAAGTGAACTCAGACTTAACACCCTTTGACATTCATCATGCACAGTCCCCAATGGCTATCCTAATGATACAAAGTATTCCCTCATTTATCTAGTTAGCCTGATCACATGAATTTGTTAAGTAATGATGGTCAATTCTAACAGATCCCTGGATCCATTTATTTCAGACTGGCTGGAGTTAATGATATGTTGAAGCACCAAAGGCTCCCCGGTCACAGCTCATCATTTTTTAGATAATACCCTCGCTACCCAAGATTGATATGAGAATGTTTCTTTTCTTAATGTCTCAAAACAGCATGCTTTTATTGAAAAGAACCCATCCCAGAAAAAGAAAAAGAAATGATATATTCAGGTATCTTACAAACAGAGCTGTATTTGTATGAGGTTTTGCTACTGGTTTCCAATAAAATTGGACCAAGGGTAAAAGTCATCCATAGGTACAGTTCTTATGAAGTTAAGAATTATATAATAAGAAACAAAGATGAAGAAATCCTATTACTATTCCTGTCATCAAAAATTTATTATCATTCTGTCCCACAACCTTTACAGGAATGGGACTATGAATATCTAATCATTTATCATTTATAAATAACAACAACAATAATAATAATGCTGAGAAGGAAAATTTATCACCCCATTTGTTGATATCATATTATCGGAGGCTCTTTTGGTTTAATTTGTTTGAGTACCAAAACTTGTGTGGAAAGGTGTTGCATCTTTGCAACTGGAAAAGTAAGTAACAATACGTTGTATACTTTTGTTAAACGACCAACTCTCCTAAAAGCTCAAGCTTGTAAGATTTGGGTTTAATATGAAACCCTCCCTCACTTACACATGGCCCCATACCCACGCACGTGGAGAGTCAGAGTCCATTATGCACTCTCAAATAAACATGGGGATTAAATCAAAAGGAGGATTCAACCCAGGACCTCCGCCAACTAAGTCTATACCACAACGATCAACTCCTCCTGCAAAAAGCCTGCTTGTAGGATCGGGTCGATAAGAATGATCATGCTTCGGGCCAACTCTTTGACCACCTTAATCTTGCACAAATGTTACAAAGATTAACAGTTGGCAGCCCTGTCCCATAGCCTGTCTCATGGTGGAAAATACCAAGGCTCCGACCTGCTGACTAAAATACATTTGATGCCAGCCTCACACGTCCCGCCCCTTCCTAAGATCGCAATGATTCATTTTGACTTATCCAGATTCTATCATGTATCGAAGATAGCCAAATCCCTCTGACTGGTTCTTGTGGTTATAGATCATGTTTCAGCCAGATTCTTCCTGGGCTGGTTGATATCCTTTCATCCTTGCAAATAACAGTTAAGTCTGGTTTGCATTATCATTCACTTTCTTTGTTCACCTGCTTCCCCTGCGTCGCCCACTCCACCTCTTCCCCCACATTTTAATATGTCTCTTTAGAGACTTTTTCTTTCTTTGTATGTATGTCTAGGTCTCATATGTGGTTTGTACTTCAACTTGTCTTCTTGCTTGTGCATTTTTTGAATGATAGATAAGTAACTAATATATTTCATATTTGTGCAGGTCAAGCATTGCCCATCTGAATATAACTGGGTGAACTACTTCCCTATAAAGATGTCATTGCAAAGGTTGTTCACATGTACTTATTACTTTATTAGATCTATGCATACCTCCTGTTTCTAACAAACTTATTAATACTATTAGTAATTAATGTTGTTTCAATAATCCTTTCATCTAAAAGCACTTGTAATTCTTTATTTCAACTATCTGAATCTGTAACTTCATCAGAAAACTTAAAAGAGACAATTTCTGTGACAGCATAAACTCAGACTCTCTTTGATAGATAATGTTCAAGCTTTTGGTGGTGGCTTCATATACAGCAATATTTTTACTTCTCACTACTGCCTCTTCTTATGGCAGCGACTGACATTGCATGGCCCTCTCTTATTTTTATTACCAAATATGAATATCACCCAGCTGTTTTCTGAAAGAGATAGATTATAGGTAATACCCTGTCACATAACTTTGCAGATTGCTGATTAATATCTGGTATGTCATTGTTATGAATACTTGCCCTTTCAAGCAATTGCATTTCCTATACTGATCAGAAGCACTTATACTGATAAATCTATTAATAGTTTGAATCCTTGTATGTTGAACTTCTCATTTTATCCCTAAGTGTTAAGTATTTCGCTTTTATTTACTGCTTCATTCTCTCTCGCCCCTACCTAGTCATCATGCATGCACATGCAAGATTAAGAAAATTATCTAGAATCAAATACCACATAGTTAAGCATTATAAATGAGTTCCAAAGGTGCCTAAATTTAGTGAAAAGAGGATATGGTAATAGAAGTGAATAACACTGGGTACATCTGTTTGATTATGAATAATCCATTGGGAACTCAGATTGGGAATATTATTGAGGCCAATTCATTCCATCGGGTAGATTATTTAGACATGTTTTGTGGTATTGGTCCTTTTACATCTGTATATGGATGTCTAGTGTATGCAAACAGATTGAATTCAGATAGCATCCATTTCCTTTAAGATTAATGCAATATCAAGGCTGATGATAATATTTGGGCTTATAAAGGTGATGCAAGGGAAATTCATTTCTCAATTAATGGAGGTGCCAGTTCATGATTCCTCTCCAGAACCTGATGTCTTGTTCTCAAAGCTACTGAGAATGCAGCATGCAGGCTACTTGTATTACAAACAATGCTACAAAAATGAAGGACTGATTGGTAAAACCCTCTTTAGTTGGTTTTATCATTTTCATAATAAACAAAGTGTCAATCTTACATCATCCCGTGAAGAGGCAACAAAGCATAACAATCAAGGGATAGATTGAAAAATATTTCAGGTAAATAGCTGCTGATGACAATGTTGTTTCTGTTATGAGTCTCAGCCAGAGTAAGGTATCATAACATACATACATATAGATATAGATACTTGAACTTAAAGATAGGCTGGCACTGAGCCTGTTTCCAGTTCAGCTTCTTGTTCATCTGAGCTGAGACAGAGTCATCACAGTTTAAGCCCATCTGTTTCCAGCCCCTCGAACCAGTTTAAAATCCAGCCCTGCTCTAGCTCTGATCTTTCAAAGTCATTTGTTCAACAGGTCTCATCTTCATGAGGATTATCTGAACTGAGCTCTGCTCCCCATCCTGTAACTCATCCTCCCAACCCTGTCTTAGTACAAGCTCAGATCAGAATAAATCCCTCAAGCCTACCCACTTTAACTTTCAGAATCAATCCTGATAACAAATACATCAATTACGAAAGAATTCTCTTCGGTTATGAGACTGTTCTACCAGCTGACAGCAATTGACAAAGCCATTAACTCCAACATCGTTTCTTTCTCCTGACATATAGATTTCCATCGAAATAAATGTGAACCAAAATTATGTTAATTAAAATAAGTAGAAATTGCAGAGTGCAAGAAATAAGATACCGAAATCATTGAATAAAGCAGCCAGATCAGTTTTCTGTTCAATTATCTAAATAAAGAAATACTATATCAACAAGATCCGCCAAATAAACTCATTAGTAAATAAATAAACTATTCGCAATACACCGTATTACTAAGCAATCGGCCACTGTTCTTCCACTGCCACTGTCATGCATGATTAATTCTTCTTAAGACCTAGTTTCACAATGCTTGAACGAGATCCAAATCCGCCCCAATCATGTCGAACCGATCACTCCAAATTTTCATACCTGCACGATTTGGCACTCTTGCCACACTGGCCTGCTTCCGGCACCCAGATGTCGCCTGAGCCGGCGAAACTCCTGTGACTCACCACCACCTCTGATGCTTTGATCATACCTACTGGATGCGCCCGCTGTCCCAGACGATCCAGCGTCCCATCAATCTTTGACGGTGAGATTGGATCCCGTCATCTCGACCGCTGATCAGACGGGTCCACAGCCTCACGCTACCAAGACGGCGGTGAACCTCGTCTAGTCTCGCCACACCAAACATAGTCAGCCAAGAGCCCCAATACCCTCATATTTGTAATCGATTCTCGCGATACCATTCAACCGATCGCACTGGGGCAATGGCACCTGCAACACCAAAGGTCCTTCCTACCGCCCCTCGCCAGACTTACGCTATCCACATCGGACATACCGCCTCCGACACCTTCGCACGCATCGGGAAAATTACTCGCACTGAGCATCCGAGATCTAGTACAACTTCAGCCACGGCGTGGATTCGCCAGCCCGGCCGTTTCTTTACGCCGCCTTTGGTCACCTTCGTGAGGATTCAATGACGTATCAACGGCGTCGACTTGATATAGAGCCTGGAGGATCCATTACATCGATATCCATATACGACGATATCACCTTCAGCGCCAGCCTGGATCACTTGAAGACTACGATCCTCGCGGCCGGAGATCAGAGGCGGAAGCCTCCCCTCGGCTCCGACGGATGGTCCAGCGTCTGAGCCCAGCTTGAGCTCAGCCCAGCCCAGCTGAGCCTTGAGCTGACACCCAGATTTGATCAAGCCTAATGATATTTGCTCGGCTCAGCCACTCCACTTGTACCGAGCCCGAGCTGAAGCCAGCCGAGTCCAGTCGAGTTCGAGCAGCTTTGGCCTTATTACTCACTCTCTGAAGAAGAATATATGGAACAAAAAGAGCACAAGGCTCCATACAATATGGTATAATAAAAGGGTGACCCAAAATAAACCTCATTAATTCTACCTATACCTCAACCAAGTCAAAAAATCCACCAAAGAATCTGCTATCAACACTAAGGCAATTTAGGCCTCACACTCAAGGTGCACTAAAAAGTAGATTTAACTGTGAGCAAGAAATTTTACACTCAAAAGTTGTCCTTTCCTTCCTTCCATAACGCTCCAAATAGTCAAAAGATGTCACATCCAAACTCTCTTACGCTTTCATTGACATTAGCACCCTACAAGCGGTAAGATATTAGCAATCTATTGTAGGAATAATACAAGGAAAGCCTTTCAAAGTCTACTCATGATGAAAAGAAATACAATTTAAATTAGAATTGCATTTGGAGTCAAATTGGGGATTTACATAGTTAGAAAAGAAATTCCAATTTAAATTAGAATACTTAGGAGGAAATTATGTTTCTTTGTTGACCTGTGCGTAGATTTGAGTCAGTATATTAGGTTATTAGAATTTTATTGTTACTAGATTTCGTATAAGTTTCATAAATAGGGCTATTTGATTTAAGTTATGACAATCTTTTTGAGTAATAATATTTCACTCAGAATTCCAATGTTGAGACTACTGATTTCTTCTCTGTGAGACTCTTAGAAGATCTTAGGAGAGATTACAAGGCTCATCTATCCCCTACAAGATATTCTTTCTTTATTTTTATTGTTCCACTTTCCTTTATCATACTTGTTTATATATATTTTGATTTTTACCTTTAGTTCCTTTTCCTAAACTAAATATTTAAAACTCATTCTTTACGCATCTTGCATTGAGGCACCTTTCCTGGTTGTCCCTACATCGCTTTCACGAGCTAAAAGTCTCGCTTGAGCAAGAAACATGCAATCGAGGCTGAGCCATTTGAACAGCATATCTCAAAATACTTCTAATAATCAAGATCCTCGCTTACAATACGCTTGGAAGAAATTTCACCATATAACAACTATCAAGATTCTATAATATAAATTATGAAAACTGACAGATCATGAAGTTATTAGAAAAGCAATAAGAAAACGAATTCATTGAAGATGAGACGTAAGCTACTAATCGTATACCGCCAAGTCGATCGCATGAAGAGGGGTAATTTTGCGATGGGAAATCAATAGCGCATAATTTTGAATAAGATGATGATGTGAAAAAGGTACGCCTTGAAGCGTCGAATTCTATGGAAAATTAAACTGTCCGCTTCTTGATTGGATTATGTCTATAAAGATTACTTTGATTATAGTATGTAATTAAAAAGAGAGTGTTTTGCTGTAAGAAAATTGTATAAGATGTTTGGTAAGTGGTATGGTATTAAAATGAACTATAGAAACTGAATCAAACTACAATTTATATTACATGGGCGAGCAAGCCAAGATTTAGTTATAATTTCTTCACTCCTATTATGAACAACTCACAAACACAATTGTTCTTAAACAAGATACTAAGTCCACAAGAATATACGTAATTCCAGCGAGTTTATACCGAATCATAAAGGGAAAGTGATGCCTAACTTGCAAACAAGAGTAAAGCTGACTTCAATGAACATTCAATTAG